>JAPIWU010238075.1:0-12484 GCA_037576205.1 Pyrocystis lunula | reverse complement strand
AGTCCAAAAATCCAAAAATCAAGAAAACCATAAATCCAAACATCCAAAAATGCATATACAAAAATCCCAAATCCAAACATCCGAAAATCCTAAATACAGAAATCAAACAATCCAAAAATCCCAAATCCAAAAATCCAAAATCCACAAATCCAAAAAATCCACAAATCCTAAATCCTAAATCCTAAAAACCAAAATCCAAAATTCAAAAATCCAAACATCCAAAAATCAAGAAAACCATAAATCCCAACGTCCATCAATACAAATACCACAATTCAAAATCCAAAAATCCAAAAATCCCAAAATCCTAAATACAACGATCCAAAATTCCAAAAATCCAAAATCCAAAAATCCAAAAATCCAGAATCCAAAAATCCAAAAATCCTAAATCCTAAATCCTAATTCAAAAAATCCAAAATCCAAAAATCAAAAAATCCAAAAATCAAGAAAACCATAAATCCAAACATCCAAACATACAAATACAAAAATCCAAAATCCAAAAATCCTAAATTCAAAAATCCAAAATTCCAAAAATCCCAAAATCCCAAAATCCCAAAATCCAAAATCCAAAATTCCAAAAATCCTGAATCCTAAATCCTAAGTCAAAAATCCAAAATCCAAAAATCAAAAAATCCAAAAATCAAGAAAACCATAAATCCAAACATCCAAAAATACAAATACAAAAATCCAAACTCCAAAAATCCTAAAATCCAAAAGTCCTAAATACAAAAATCCCAAATTCCAAAAATCCAAAATACAAAAATCCCAAAATCCAAGATCAAAAAATCCAAAAGCCTAAATCCTAAATCCTAAATCAAAATAATCCAAACTCACAAAATCCAAAAATCCAAACATCCAGAAATCAAGAAAACCATAAACCCAAAGATCCAAAAAGACAAATACAAAAATCCAAAATCCCAAATCCAGAAATTTAAAAATCCTCAATACAAAAATCAAAAATTCTAAAATTCCAAAATCCCAAAATCCAAAATCCAAAAATCCGAAAATCCAAACGTCCAAAATCAAGAAAACCATAAATCCAAAGATCAAAGCATACAAATACAAAAATCCAAAATCCAGAAATCCAGAAATCCAAAAATCTTAAATACAGAAATCCAAAATTCCAAAAATACAGAATCCAAACATCCAAAATCCCAAAATCACAAAATCCAAAAATCCTAAATCCTAAATCCTAAATCCTAAATCCTAAATCCTAAAATCAAAAAATCCAAAATCCAAAATACAAAATCCAAAAATCCAAAAATCAAGAAAGCCATACATCCAAACATCCAAAAATACATATACAAAAATCCCAAGTCCAAAAATCCGAAAATCCTAAATACAGAAATCCAAAATTCCCAAAATCCCAAATCCAAAAATCCAAAATTGTTCGTATTTATTTGACCCATGCCCCGGGCATTCATTTGACCCACCTCCCGGACCTCCCGGGCCTCCCGGGAAGAATAGATGTAAAATGCAAGAACAATAAAACACATGTAGTTGTTCCATTGGATTCGTGCATTTCTTATTTGTTTGTTGGCATGTTCTTATTTCCTATGTTTCCTCACCCCTTGGTGAAGGTTCTGTTTTCTCATCCTCCTCCTCATCCTCATCCTCTTCATACTCCCATCACCCACACACGCGCACACACACACCCGGGGTCGGCCACCCCGGTGCCTGACGGGGTGCACGCCGGGGGGTCTTGGACACACACACAAACACGCACACATTCCTGGGGTCGGCCACCCCGGCGCCTGACGGGGTGTATGCCGGGGGGAAGCCCAGATCCCGAATCCCAAACTCCAAAATCTAAAATCCAAAATCCAAATTTCAAAAAATCCAAAAGTCCAAAATCCAACAATCCAAAATCCAAAAATCCAAAATTCCAAAATTCGAAAAATAGAAAACCAGAAATACAAAAATCCGAAATCCAAAAATCCCAAAATCCAAAATCCAAAAATCCCAAAATCCAAAAATCGAGAATACAAATTCAAAAATCCAAAATCCAAAATCCAAAAATCCAAAACTCCAAAGTTCCCAAAATTCCAAAAATCCCAAAATCCAAAATCAAAAAATCCAAAAGCCCAAAATCCAACAAATCCTAAATCCTAAATCCTAAATCAAATAATCCAAAATCCAAAAATCCCAAAATCCCAAAATCCAGAAAACCATAAATCCAAACATCCAAAAATACAAATGCAAAAATCCAAAATCCCAAATCAAAACATCCAACAATCCAAAATACAAAAATCCAAAATTCCCAAAATCCCAAATCCCAAAATCCAAAAATCCAAAATCCAAACATCCAAAATCCTAAATCAAAAAATCCAAAATCCAAAAATCCAGAAATCCAGAAATCCAAACATCCAAAAATCGAGAATCAAAATTCAAAAATCCAAAATCCAAAAATCCAAAAATACAAAAGTCCCAAATTCCAAAAATCCAAAACCCAAAAATCCAAAATCCCAAAACCCAAAAGTCCAACAGTCCAAAATCCAATAACACAACAATCCAAAAAACCCTAAATCCTAAATCCTAATGCCTGAATCGAATACTCCAAAATCCCAAATCCCAAAATCCAGAAATCAAGAAATCCAGAAAACCATAAATCCAACAATCCAAACATACAAATGCAAAAGTCCAAAATCAAAAATCAAAACATCCAACAATCCAAAAATCCAAAAATACAAAAGTCCCAAATTCCAAAAATCCAAAATACAAAAGTCAAAAAGTCCCAAACCCCCAAAATCCAAAAATCCCAAAGTCCTAAATCCTAAATCCTAAATCAAAAAATCCAAAATCCAAAAAATCCGAAAATCCAATTATCCCAAAATCCAAAAATCCTAAAATCCTAAATCCGAAATCCTAAATCCTGAATCAAAAAATCCAAAATCCAGAATAAAAAAATCCAAAATCCAAAATATCCAAAAATCCAACTATCCCAAAATCCAAAAATCTTCAAATCCTAATTCCTAAATCCTAAATCCTAAATCCTGAATCAAAAAATCCAAAATCCAAAATCCAAAAATCCAGAAATCCAGAAATCCATAAAACCATACATCCAAAAATACAAATGCACAGATCCAAAATTCCAAAATCAAAACACCCAACAATCCTAAATACAAAAATCCCAAATTCCAAAAATCCAAAAATACGAAATCCAAAAATCCAAAATCCAAAAATCCAAAAATCAAAATATCCTAAATCCTACATCAAAAAATCAAAAATCCAAAATCCAAAAATCCATAAACCCAGAAAACCATACATCCAAACATCCAAACACACCAATACAAAAATCCAAAATTCAAAATCCAAAAATCCAAAAATCCTAAATACAAAAATCCACAATTCCAAAAATCAAAAATCCCAAAATCCAAAAATCCAAAATCCAAAAATCCAACAATCCTAAATCCTAAATCCTAGATCAAAATATCAAAAATCCCAAATCCAAAAATCCCAAAATCAAGAAAACCATAAATCCAAACATCCAAAAATACAAATACAAAAATCCAAGATCCAAAATCCAAAATCCAAAAATCCTAAATACAAAAATCCACTATTCCAAAAATCCCAAATCCAAAAACCCAAAAATCCAAAATCCAAAAATCCGAAAATCCAATAACCCTAAATACAAACATCCAAAATTCCAAAAATCAAAAATCCAAACATCCAAAAATCCAAAATCCCAAAATCCTAAAATCCTAAAATCCTAAAATCCTAAGTCCTAAATCCTGAATCCTAAATCCTAAATCCTAAATCAAAAAATCCAGAATCCTAAATCCAAAATCCAAAAATCCAGAAATCCAGAAATACAGAAATCCAGAAAACCATAAATCCAAACATCCAAAAATACAAATGCACAAATCCAAAATCCAAAAATCCTAAAATCCAATAACCCTAAATACAAAAATCCAAAATTCCAAAAATCAAAAATCCAAACATCCAAAAATCCAAAATCCTAAAATCCTAAAATTCTAAATCCTAAATACTGGATCAAGAAATCCAAAATCCAAAAATTTTGAAAACCATAAATCCGAACATCCGAAAATGCAAATACAAAAATCCAAAATCCAAAATCCAAAAGTCCAAAAGTCCCAAAATCCCAAAACCTTAAATACAAAAATCCCAAATTCCACAAATCCAAAAAATCCAAAAATCCAAAAATCCAAAATCCAAAAATCCAACAATCCTAAATCCTAAGTCCTAAATCCTAAATCAAATCAATCCAAAATCCAAAAATCCAAAAATCCAAAAATCCAGAAAACATAAATCCAAACATCCAAAAATACAAATACACAAATCCAAAATCCAAAAATCCAAAAATCCAAAAATCCTAAATACAAAAATCCACAATTCCATAAATCCAAAATCCAATAATCCAAAATCCAAAAATCTTAAAATCCAACATCCTAAATCCTAAATCAAAAAATCAAAAATCCAAAATCCAAAAATCCAAAAATCAAGAAAACTATAATTCCGAACATCCAAAAATGCAAATACAAAAATCAAAAATCAAAAATCCAAAAGTTCAAAAATCTAAAAATCCTAAATGCAAAAATTCCAAAATTCCACAAATCCAAAAAATCCAAAAATCCAAAAAACCTAAATCCTAAATCCTAGATCAAAAAAATCCAAAAATCAAGAACACCATACATCCAAACATCCAAACATCCAAAAATACAAATACAAAAATCCAAAATCCAAAATCATCCAAAATCCAAAAAATCCTAAATACAAAAATCCACAATTCCAAATCCAAAATCCAATAATCCAAAAATCCCAAAATCCAAAAATCCAATAGTCCTAAATCCTAAATCCTAAATCAAAAAATCCAAGATACAAAATACAAAAATCCAACAATCGAGAGATCCAGAAAACCATAAATCCAACAATCCAAAAATACAGATACAAAAATCCAAAATCCAAAAATCCAAAAATCCAAAAATCCTAAATACAAAAGCAAAAAATCCAAAAATACAAAATACAAAAATCCAAAATCCAAAAATCCAAAAATCCAAAAATCCAATATCCTAAATCCTAAATCAAAAAATCCAAAATCCCAAATCCAAAAATCCAACAGTCCAGAAATCAAGAAAACCATAAGTCCAAACATCCAAAATACATACAAAAATCCCTATTCCAAATATCACAAAATCCTAAACATCCCAAAATCCTAAATGCAAAAATCAGAAAGCCAAAAATCCTAAATACAAAAATCCCAAACTCCAAAATCCAAAAATCCAAAAATCCTAAATCCTAAATCTTAGATCAACAAATCCAAAATCCAAAATTCCAAAAATTCCAAAAATCCAAAAATCCAAAAATCCAAAAATTTAGGAAACCATAAATCCAACATTCCAAAAATACAAATACAAAAATACAGAATCCAAAAATCCAAAAGTCCCAAATAAAAAAATCAAAAAAATCCAAATACTGAATAAAAAATCCAAAATCCAAAAATCCAAGATCCTAAATCCAAAAAAATCGAAAATCCCAAATCCAGAAATCCAAAAATCCAAAAATCAAGAAAACCATACATCCAAACATCCAATCCAAAATCCAAAAGTCCAAAAATCACAAAATCCTAAATGCAAAAACCAAAAATCCAAAAATCCTAAATACAAAAATCCCAAACTCCAAAATCCAAAAATCCAAAAATCCTAAATACAAAAATCAAGAAATCCAAAAATACTAAATACAAAAAACCAAAAATCCAAAAATCCTAAATACAAAAATCAAAAAATCCAAAAATACTAAATACAAAAAACCAAAATCCAAAAATCCTAAATCCTAAATCCTAAAAAATCCAAAATCCAGAAATCCAAAAATCAAAAAATCAAGAACCATACATCCAAACATCCAAAAATACATACAAAAATCCCAATTCCCAAAATCCCAAAATCCTAAACATCCAAAAATCCTAAATGCAAAAATCAAAAATCCAAAAATCCTAAATACAAAAAACCCAAACTCCAAAATCCAAAAATCCCAAAATCATAAATCCTAAATCCTAGATCAAAAAATCCAAAATACAAAATCCAAAAATTCAAAAATCCAAAAATCCAAAAATCAAGGAAACCATAAATCCAACAATCCAAAAATACAAATACAAAAATACAGAATCCAAAAATCCAAAAATCCAAAAATCTTAGATACAAAAATCAAAAAATCCAAAAATACTGAATACAAAAATCCAAAATCCAAAAATCCAAAATCCTAAATCTTAAAAATTCCACAATCCAAAATCCAGAAATCCAAAAATCCAAAAATCAAGAAAACCATACATCCAAACATCCAAACATACAAACATACAAATACAAAATCCAAAATCCAAAAGCCAAAAAGCCCAAAATCCTAAATCAAAAAATCAAAAATCCAAAAATCAAAATTCCAAAAATCCAAAGATCCAAAATCCAAAACTCCAAAAATCCTAAAGCCTGAATCCTAAATCAACAAAATCAAAAATCCAAAATCCAAAACTCCAAAAATCCAGATATCAAGAAAACCATACATCCAAACATCCAAACATACAAATACAAAAACCCAAAATCCAAACATCCAAACATCCCAAAAGCCTAAATACAGAAATCCAAAATTCCAAAAACCAAAAATCAAAAAAACCAAAGATCCAAAATCCAAAAATCCAAAGATCCAAAATCCAAAAATCCAAAAATCCAAAAATCCCAAAATCCAAAAATCAAGGAAACCATACATCCAAACATCCAAAAATACAGATAAAAAATTCAAAAATCCAAAATCCAAAAATCCAACAATCCTAAATCCAAAAATCCAAAAATCCAAAATCCAAAAATCCCAAAATCCAGAATCCAAAGATCCGAAAATCCTAAATCCTAAATCCTAAGTCAAAAAAGCAAAAACCAAAATCCAAAAATCCAAAAATCCATAAATCCATAAATCCAAAAATCCAAAAATCCAGGAAACCATAAATCCAGACATCCAAAAATACAAATACAAAAATCCAAAATCCAAAATCCAAAGTTCCAGAAATCCTAAATACAAAAATCCAAAATTCTAAAGATCCAAAATCCAAAAATCCAAAATCCAAAAATCCAGAATCCAAAAATCCTAAAATCCTAAATCCTAAATCCTAACACAAAAAATACAGAATCCAAACATACAAAATCCAAAAGTCCAAAAAGCAAGGAAACCATAAATCCAAACATCCAAAAATACAAATACAAAAACCCCAAATCCAAAAATCAAAAAATCCTGAATACAAAAATCCAAAATTCCACGAATCCAAAATCCAAAAATCCAAAATCCAGAACCCACAAATCTAGAATACACAAATCCAAAAATCCTAAATCCTAAATCAAAAAATACAAAATCCAAAAATACAAAAATCCAAAAATCCAAAAATCCAGGAAACCATAAATCCAAACATCCAAAAATACAAATACAAAAACCCAAAATCCAAACATCCAAAAATCCCAAAATCCCAAATACAGAAATCCCAAATTCCAAAAATCCACAATCCAAGAATCCAAAAATCCAGAATCCCAAAGTCCAAAAATCCTAAATCCTAAATCCTAAATCAAAAATACAAAATACAAAATACAAAAATCCAAAAATCCAAAAATCAAGAAAACCATAAATCCAAACATCCAAAAATACTTATACAAAAATCCAAAATCCAACAATCCAAAAATCCTAAATACAGAAATCCAAAATTCAAAAAATCCAAAAAATCAAAAAATCCAAAAGTCCAAAATCCAAAAATCCAAAATCCAAAAATCCAAAAATCCAAAAAGCCTAAAGCCTGAATCCTAAATCAAAAAATACAAAATCCAAAAATACAAAAATCCAAAAATCCAAACATCCATAACAACAAAATCCAAACATCCAAAATACAAATACAAAAACCCAAAATCTAAAATCCAAAAATCCAAAAATCCTGAATACAAAAATCCAAAATTCCAAAAATCAAAAAAATCTATAAATCACAAAATCCTAAATCTTAAATCCTAAATCAAAAAATACCAAATCCAAAAATCCCAAAATCCAAAAATCCAAAAATCCAAAAGTCAAGGAAACCATAAATCCAAACATCCAAAAATACAAATACAAAAACCCAAAATCCAAACATCCAAGAATCTAAAAATCCTGAATACAAAAATCCAAAATTCAAAAAATCAAACAAATTCAAAAATCCAAAAATCCTAAATCCAAAAATCCAAAAATCCTAAATCCTAGATCCTAAATCAAAAAATACAAAATCCAAAAATCCAAAAGTCCAAAAATCAAGGAAACCATAAATCCAAACATCCAAAATACAAATACAAAAACCCAAAATCCAAAATCCAATAATCCAAAAATCCTAAATACAAAAATCCATAATTCCAAAAATCAAAAAAAAACGAAAAATCCAAAAATCCCAAAATCCCAAATCCAAAAATCCAAAAAGCCTAAAGCCTAAATCCTAAATCAAACAATACAAAATACAAAATCCCAAAATCCAAAAATCCAAAAATCCAGGAAACCATAAATCCAAACAGCCAAAAATACAAACACAAAAACCCAAAATCCAGAAATCCAAACATCCAAAAATCCTAAATACAAAAATCCAAAATTCCAAACATCCAAAAAATCCAAAAATCCAAAAATCCAAAATCCAAGAACCCAAAAATCATAAATCCTAAATCCTAAATCCAAAAATACAAAATCCAAAATCCAAAAATCCAAAAATCCAAAAATCAAGGAAACCATAAATCCAAACATCCAAACATACAAATACAAGAACCCAAAATCCCAAATCCAAACATCCAAAAATCCTAAATACAAAAATCCCAAATTCCAAAAGTCAAAAAAAACAAAAAATCCAAAAATCCAAAATCCAAACATCCAAAAATCCTAAAGCCTAAAGCCTAAGTCCTAAATCAAAAAATCCAAAATCCAAAAATAAAAAAATCAAAAAATCAAAAAAAACAAGGAAACCATAAAATCCAAACATCCAAAAATACATATACAAAAACCCAAAATCCAAAATCCAAACATCCAAAAATCCTAAATACAAAAATCCAAAATTCAAAAAATCCAAAAAATCCAAAAATCCAAAATCCAAGAACCCAAAAATCCTAAATCCTAAGTCCTAAATCAAAAGATCCAAAATCCAAAAATCCAAGAATTTTAAAAATCGAGGAAACCATAAATCCAAACATCCAAAAATACAAATACAAAAACCCAAAATCCAAAATCCAAACATCCAAAAATCCTAAATACAAAAATCCCAGATTCCAAAATCAAAAAATCCAAAATCCAAAAATCCAAAAATCCACAAGCCTAAAGCATAAATCCTAAATCAAAAAATACAAAATCCAAAAATCCAAAAATCCCAAAATCCAAAAAATCAAGGAAACATAAATCCAAACATCCAAAAATACAAATACAAAAACCAAAAATCCCAAATCCAAACATCCAACAATCCTAAACACAAAAATCCAAAAATCCAAAATACAAAAATCCAAAAAGCCAACAGTCCAAAATCCAAAATCCAAAAATACAAACAGCCTAAAGCCTAAAGCTTAAATCCTACATCAAAACATACAAAATCCAAAATCCCAAAATCCAAACATCCAAAAATCAAGAAAACCATAAATCCAAACATCCCAAAATACACATACGAAAACCAAAAATCCAAAAGTCCAACAATCCAGAAATCCAAAATTCAAAAAGCCAAAATTCCAAAAATCCACAATTCAAGAATCCAAAAATCCAGAATCCAAAAATCCAAAAATCTTAAATCCTGAATCCTAAATTAAAAAATACAAAATCCAAAATCCCAAAATCCAAAAATCCAAAAATCAAGAAAACCATAAATCCAAACATCCCAAAATACAAATACGAAAACCAAAAATCCAAAAGTCCAACAATCCCAAAATCCAAAATACAAAAATCCAACATTCCAAAAATCCAAAGTCCAAGAATCCAAAAAATCCAGAATCCAAAAATCCAAAAGTCTTAAATCCTAAATCCTAAATCAAAACATCCAAAATCCAAAAATCCCCAAAACAATAAAACCATAAATACAAACATCCAAAAATACAAATACAAAAACCCAAAAGCCAAAATCAAAAAACATATCCAAAATACAAAAATCCCAAATTCCAAAAATCCAAAATCCAAGAATCCAAAAATCCTAAATCCAAAAATCCAAAATGCTTAAAGCCTAAATCAAAAACCAAAGAATTCCAAAATCCAAGATCCAGAAATCAAGAAAACCATAAATCCAAACATCCAAACATACACATACAAAAAGCCAAAATCCAAACATCCAACAATCCAAACTACAAAAATCCAACATTCAAAAAATCCAAAATCCAAAAGTCCAACAATCCAAAATCCAAAAATCCAAAAATCTGAAATCCTAAATCCTAAATCCCAAAATCCAAAAATCCAAAAATCCAGAAAACCATAAATCCACAAATCCAAAAATACAAATACAAAAACCCAAAATCCCAAAATCCCAAAATCCAAAATACCAAAATCCTAAATTTAAAAAAATCAAAATCCAAAAGTCCAAAAATCAAAAATCCAAAAATCCAAAAATCCTAAATCCTAAATCCTAAATCAAAAAATCCAAAATCCAAACATTCAAAAATCAAGACAACCATAAATCCAAACATCCAAACGTACAAATACACGAATCCAAAATCCGAAATCCAAAAATCGAGAAATCCAAACTACCAAAATCCAAAATTCCAAAAGTCCACAATCCAAAAGTCCAAAAATCCAAAATCCCAAAATCCCAAAAGCAGAAATCCAAAATTCCTAAATCCTAAATCTTAAATCAAAAAATCCAAAAGTCCAAAAATCCAAAAATCAAGGAAACCATACATCCAAACATCCGAACATACAAATACACAAATACAAAATCCAAAATCCCAAAATCCAAAAATCCAAGCTACAAAAATCAAAAAATCCAAAAATCCACAATCCAAAATTCCAAAAATCCACAATCCAAAAGTCCAAAAATCAAAAATTCAAAAATACAAAAATCCTAAATCCCAAATCCTAAATCAAGAAATCCAAAATCCAGAATACAAATATCTAAAAATCAAGAAATCCAGAAATCCAAACATCCAAACATCCAAAATACAAATACAAAAATACAAAATCCAAAATTCAAGAAATCCTGAATTACAAAAATCCAAAAAATCCAAAAAATCACAATCCAAAAGTCCAAACATCAAAAATCCAAAAATGGAAAAATCCTAAATCCTAAATCCTAAATCCTAAATCAAAAAAACCAAAATCCAAAATCAAAACATTCAAAAGTCAAGAAAACCATCAACCCAAACATCCAAACATACAAATACACAAATCCAAAATCCAAAATCCCAAAATCCAGAAATCCTAATTTCAAAAATCCCAAATTCCAAAAATCCACAATCCAAAAATCCAAAAATCCAAAAGTCTTAAATCCTAAATCCTAAATCAAAAACTCCAAAATCCAAAATCCAAGAATCCCAAAATCCAGAAAGCCAAACATCCAATTATCCAAACATCCAAAATACAAATACACAAATACAAAATCCAAAATCCAAAAATCAAAAAGTCCAAATTACAAAATCCAAAAATCCAAAAATCCACAATTCAAAACTCCAAACATCAAAAATCCAAAAATCAAAAAATCTGAAAGCCTAAATCCTAAATCAGAAAATCCAAAATCCAAAATCCAAAATCCAAAAATCCAGAATTCCAGAAAACTTTAAATCCAAACATCCAAAATACAATTACAAACATACAAAATCCAAAATCCAAAAATCTAAAAATCCTAAATACAAAATCCAAAATTCAAAAAATCCAAAATCCAATAATCCGAAATCCAAAATCCAAAAATTTAAAAATCCTAAATCTTAAATCTTACATCAAAAAATCTAAAATCCAGAAATCCAGAAATCCATAAATCCAAACTTCCAAAAATACAATTCCAAAAATCCCTAAATCCAAAATCCTAAATCCTAAATCAGAAAATCCAATATCCAAGAATCCAAAAATCCAAAAATCAAGGAAACCATAAATCCAAACATCCAAAAATACAAATACAAAAATCCAAAGTCAAAAATCCAAAGATCCAAAAATCCTAAATAAAAATCAAACATTCCAAAAATCCCAAATTCCAAAAATCCACAATCCAAAAATCCTAAATCCAAAAATACAAAAATCACAAAATCCTAAATCCTAAATCCTAAATCAAAAAATCCAAAATACAGAATCCAAAAATCCAAAAATCCAAAATCCAAACATCAAAACATCCAAACATCCAAAAATACAAATACAAAAATACGGAATCCAAAATCCAAAAATCCAAAAATCCTAAATTACAAAAACCCAAAATTCAAAAAACACAATCCAAAAGTCCAAAAATCCAAAATCCAATAATACAAAAGTCCTAAATCCCAAATCCTAAATCAAGAAATCCAAAATCCAGAATCCAAAAATCCAAAAATCCAGAAAACCATAAATC
>JAPIWU010236967.1:0-12031 GCA_037576205.1 Pyrocystis lunula | reverse complement strand
CCAGGCGAACGCCTTCGCCGCCAGGCAGGGTCTGTTCTCCCGTACCGCCTCGAGTGAACTCGTTGTGGTGCGGCACGCCCTCGATCAACGTGTATCCCGTGGCGGTCGTATCCGGAGTCGATCCGTCGCCGCCTCGCGGCACGCTGAGCGTCAATACGTGCTTTCCGTCCATCACCAGCTTGCAGGTTGCGCTGTCGTCCGTGTAGGAGAAGTCGATCTCCTCGACGGTCTTCGGGAAGCCCCAGATCTTGTAGCCGGCTTCGCAGGTGAAGCTCTGATTGACCGGAAGCTTGTAGATATAGGACCCGACCTCCGCTTCCGGCTGCCCCGCCGGCCTAACGAAGAAGATGATCCCGACTTCATCATAGTCGCCGAGGTCATTGTCGCGGTAGTCGACGATCACGATCGTCGCCTGCGTCTTTCCGGGAGCGGCTTCGACTACCTCGAAAGCGTCCGGGACCAGCGCCTGTGCGGCGGCCGCCTCGACCATGTAGAGGGCGGTGCCCGAGGAAGCGTCTCGAACGACGGCGGGGATCGTGACTTTGCGACCTTGGATTTCGTATTCTGCGGCGTTGCTCATGATTGGGCTCCGGTTGAAGGGGGAGGAGGGGGATGAAGGGGGAATGGATGATCGTGTCTGGGCGGCAATCGGATGTGGACACAAGGGTCGGACGCCCCGTGAGTGGGTTGCGGGGAGCCCTCTGCGGGCCGTTGCATTCAGTCCTGGAAGTCGGGGGGGCGATTTTCCTTTCGCGCTTTGACCGCTTCCTCGAAATTCTTCGTCGTGAGTCTGGCGTAGAGCTGGGTGTGACTCTCGAGTTCGACCGCGTTGGCGAGGCTTCCTGATTCGAGCCCGGCCCACATGATGCGCTTGGTCAATTGGATGCCGTTCGTGCTCCAGCCGTTGATCTGATCCGCCAGGTCGAGGGCCGCATCCAGCAGGTCTTCGTCCGGAACGCAGCGTGAAACCATGCCGATCTCCGCCGCCTCGCGGGCGGTCACGTCGCGCCCGGAGAGCATGATCTCGAAGGCGCGGGAGGAGCCGATAGCGCGTGGCAAGAGGAAAGAGAGGCCCAGTTCGGGTGCCGTGAGACCGTTGTTGATGCCCGCGGCCCGGAAGTAGGCGGACTCTCCGGCGATGCGGATATCGGCGCCGAGGGAAAGGCACATGCCCCCGCCGATGGCGGCGCCGTTGATGGCCGCGATGACCGGCTGCGGCATGCGGCGCATCGCCGGCACGAGGTCAGCCAGGATCGACATCGAGCGCGTCGCGATCCGGGTGAGGGTGAGTCCCGAAATATTCGGAGGCGGTGCCGAGTGTTGCGTGTCCGCGCCGGAGCAGAAGCCTTTGCCCGTACCGGTCAGGACGACGACGCCGGTTTCATTGTCATGCGCGACTTCTTCGAGGGCTGCATGCAGGGGGATGACCTGCTCGAAGGCCATCGAGTTCATGCGCTCGGGCCGGTCCATCGTGATCAGGGTCGTGCCCGGACGCGGCCGGGTCACGCGGATGAAATCACGATTCCCCTCGTCGTCCCGTGTCTCGTCGAATCGGCCGTAGCTCAAGGCATGCTCCTTTGATGGTTGCCGGAATCACCGGGCGTTGAAATACCGGCGCAGGTCCGGGAGCGGTCCGCTGTGGGTCCGGCGTGTTCGAGTAACAGGGTCAGCATCATTGCCTCGAGGCGCCAGGCTGTTGGATGTGAATCGGTCCTTTCGACGCGGCGGTCGGGCGGCTTTCGTGAGTCGGTAGCAACTTTGGCAAGGCGTTGCCATCTGGCATAGCGTTGCCAATGGCTCGTGGCAGAGTCGACGGTAGAGGGCGCGGTGAAGAGCGAAGAGCGGAGAGCCAATTCGGATCGCCGAGAGCGGAAAGCATAGAGAGCATAGAGAGCAGAGAGGGCAGAGAGGAGCACCGAATGGTCGGAAGCGTTCGGGTGATGCGAAAGAAGGCCGAGTTCCGGATCCGGGTGCTCGAGGCGGCGGGCCGGCTCTTCGATGAGAAGGGTGTCGAGGCGACGAAGCTCGATGAGATCTGCGAGGCCGCCGACGTGGCCAAGCGGACGCTGAGTAATCATTTCCCCACCAAGGGCGACATCGTCCGCGCGCTCGCGGATCGATCGATCCATGCTCGCGTGGCGCAAATCGATTCGGCCCGGGATGAAGGCCGCACGACCCGTGCGCGATTGCAGATCGTATTCGATCGGCTTCGCGCTCTACCGAGCATGCACGTGGCGGCGCATCACCGCGAGTTGTTGGGCGAGTTCTTCCTGGCGGGTCGAGGCGGGGACGGAGTCGATAGCGGCGAGCTGCTGATGTTCGACGCGATGGTGGCCCTTCTCGAGGCGGGCGGTGAGTCGCAGTTGCCACCAGACTGTTCGGCGGAAACCTTCGCCGAAGTCGTCCTGGGGACGATCTCGCGCATCGCCCTCGAGTGGGTCCGGCGCGACGACTACGACGTCGAAGCCCACCTCGAGGCCGCGGGTGATTTTCTGGTCGGTTTGCTGCCCGAGTAGGGGGCTCGCCGTGCTCAGCGTGCTTGCCGCTCACTTGCTCGATCCTTCCCGGCGATCTGGCTCCCCGCTTTTCCCCATTTTTTCGGGGCGAGCGATCCGGTCTTCAAGCCCGGGTCGGGGCGGTCGATTTCCATGGGGCAGGCGGAGCGACACGAGCGGTCGACGCCTGGAACGAACCGTGAGGGCGGTGATGGAACTCGAAAGATCTGCGCGCGCGCCGGCACCGTTTCACAGGCAGCCCGGCTTGGACGCTTCCCGGGCGCACTCGACCGAAGACCCGAACGCGGACCGAGCGACGGATCCGGGACGGAAGGCGCAGGTCGGCGTCGCCGTCGCGATTTCCGACGAGGCGATCCGACGCTTCGAGTCGGACGCAGGACCGGGCCGAGACGCGCGTGCGGCGCTGGCTGGACGGGAGGCGGCGGACGCCGAGCCCGAGAGCGATGCAGCGGCCGAGGGGACGAGGACGGGTCCGGGCCAGGATCTCACCCGGGAAGAGGAAGAGGAGGTCCGCAAACTGCGCGCTCGGGACGTCGAAGTCCGCGCTCACGAAAATGCGCACAAAGCCGCTGCCGGTCGACATGCACGCGGCGGACCCACCTACGAGTATCAGCGAGGGCCGGACGGCCAACAATACGCCGTCGGCGGAGAGGTTTCGATCGACACTTCCGCGGTCGCCGGCGATCCCGACGCGACCATTCGCAAGATGGATCAGGTGCGACGGGCCGCGCTCGCTCCGGCGGAGCCTTCGCCCCAGGATCGGCGCGTAGCGGCAGAAGCTTCGCGTACAGCGACGGCGGCACGCGCAGAGAAGATGAAGGAGCGCGAGGAGGCCTCCCCGGAAGGTCGCCGGGGACAGCGTCTCGATCTGATCGCTTGATCGAAGCGCGTCAGGCCGCGGCCTCGTCAGGGCTTGTGACGCGCTTCTTCCAGATCGCTCCCTCGCATCCGTTCCATTCCCTCTCCGCACACGGAGGGATCCGCCTGCGCGCGTTCACACACGAGCCCACGCAGCTCGCGACCGAGACGTTCGGATTCGTGGAGCCAGATGCGCTCGGGCGCGACGACGAGATATTCGAGCGGGCCGATGAACGCGAGTTCTGCGTTCAGTCTGCGTCGCTCGTCGCTCGGAACGGCGTGCGGAGTTGCCACGAGGATCCACTCGGGCCCGAGCGACGCCAATCGCTCGGCCGAGATTACGACCCGCGGCTCTTCGATTCCGTGGGTCACGTTTTCCGCGCCAGCGGCCTCGATCAAGTCGGTCAGGAAACTGTGCCCACCGGCGAGGGTCAGGGGCTCGAAGCCGATCACCGCGGCGATCCGAGGACGACGTCTACCGAAGGACTCGCGCGATAGCAGGGCCAGGGACTGCGTACTCGCCCGGGCGAAGGTGTGGGCAGCCGCGCTGCGGTCCAGCCGCACCCCGAGCGTGCGGCAGAATTCGGCGGCATCGTCGAAATCGTGCGGCGCGAAAGGAAGGACATCGATGCCTTGCCTGCGAAGGAGCGTCACCTGATCCTGGGCACCGAGCGACCGCGCGGGCAGGATCACGAGATCCGGTGCCCAGGTCAGGAGCTCATCGGTCGCCGCCACGGGGAGACCGTGTAGCGTCGGCAGCCGGGCGGATTCTGCATCGACCGCCACGACTCGAGGGCCGGCGCCCAGGGCGATCAGGACCTCGCTGGCCTCGGGCGAGAGCGAGACGATGCGTTCGGCCTTTTCGGCTGCGGCTGTGGCTGCGGCTGCGAAAGCAAAGCCGAACAGCGCGCATCGAAGCAGGGCGATCGCGGAGGCCGCCAGATGCTTCTGGCGAGAAAGTCCTCTCCTGAGCGCCGATGTCGGGTCGGAGGGCATGGAGGCAGAGTATGATTCCTGTCCGAGGAGTTTGCGATGACGCCCGTCCGTGTCCGGTACCCGAGAGCAGCCCCGCCCGAGTTCATGTTCCCACTCTTTCGAGTGCGAATCGACTTGCTCCTGATCGTACTCGCCCTCACGATCGGGGCGGGCCCCGCCGAGGCGAAGAGTCATTTGTGGCGCTTCACCGAGTTCTTCAGCAACGCCGAGGGCAATATCCAGTTCATCGAGATGTTCGTCTTCGATCCGTCGGGTACGGCGGAAACCGAATTCGGCGGCAGGCCGCTCACGAGCAACGCCAACCTCTTCATCTTTCCGAACGATCTGCCCAACGAGAATACCTTCGAGCGATGGGTGCTGATCGCGACACCGGATTTCGCGGCGCTTCCGGGGCACCCGTTCCGGACTACATCATTCCCGCGCAGTTCTTCGATCCGAGCGGCGATGAGATCCGCTACCGAAACACGATCGACATCTTTACGATCGCGACCGGAGAGATGCCGACGAACGGGACGGATGCGCTGCTTCTCGATCATTCGACGGCAATCAACTCGCCGACCAATTTTGCGGGCGTCGCGGGCACGGTCGTCGCGGCCCCCGCCGTGCCCGGGGTTGGCCTCGGGGCCGGAATCGCGATCGTGATGGGCGCGGTGGGACTCGCCGCGATTGCACGGCAGACGCGCCGAGCGCTGCCGAGGCCAGCCCGGGGGCCCTAGACTCGGAATCCCCACCCGATCCTCGTCGAGCTGAAGAAACGCGGGGCGATCGAGTCGATGGAAGCGTCCTTTCCCCTCTGAACAGCTTCGCGCTTGCCATTCACGAAGGCGCATCAGGAGAACCCACTTGGCCAAACCTGCCCTCTACGGAATTTCTGGCTCGCGAGCGCTTCGCTCCATCTGGGCGATGGAAGAGGTGGGAGTCGACTACGACCACGTACCGATCCACTTCATCAAAGAATCGAAGTCGCCCGAGTACCTCGCGGTCAATCCGAACGGTCGGATTCCGGCATTGGTCGACGGCGACGTGACGCTCTTCGAATCGATGGCCATCAACCTCTACGCCGCTGAGAAGTGGGGTAGGGGACTCTATCCGACGTCGCTTGCGGACCGCGCTCGCGTGCATCAGTGGAGCGTCTGGGGAATCAGCGAGATCGAACCGCTGCAGATGCGGATCCTCGTCCAGAAATTCTTCACGCCGGAAGAGAAGCGTGACGCTCAGGGGATTTCCGAGGCCTCCAAGGGGCTGGGGCGCCCGCTCGGTGTTCTGGACAAGCATCTGGCCGACCGGGACTACCTGCTCGGCGATGCCTTCTCCGTCGCGGACTTGAACGTCTCGGGGGTGATGCTTCTCCTCGACATGATCCAGCACGATTATTCGGAACACGCGAACGTCAAACGCTGGGCGAGCGCTTGTCATGGTCGGAGTTCGCTGGCAGCGGCCCAGGCGCGAAATTAGGCAAGACCGGCTGGTCGAGTTCGAAGGCGCGGGATCCCGGCTTTCCGCTCAGCCCTTCGCTTCGGGAAGGGTGACGGTTTCGAACCAGTATCGGGTGAGGCGATCCATGACTCCGACCAGCGATGTCAGATCGGCAGGCTTCTGGACATAACTGTTGGCACCGGCTCGGTAGCAGGCGTCGATCTCGGATCGCTGTCCGGAGGACGTGAACACGACGACTGGAACGTTTCGAAGCTCGGCGTCGCCCTTGACCTCGTTCAGGACTTCCTGCCCATTCGTTCCGGGTAGGTTCAGATCGAGCAGGACAAGGAAGGGCAGCGGCGCCTTCGGCTGGGCTGCGTACTCGCCGCGACGAAAAAGGAAATCGAGGGCGAGGTCGCCATCCGAGCAGTGCTCGATCTCGTGCTCGAACCCTACGCGTCGCAGGGCGCGTTCCGCGGCCTCGAAATCTTCCGGGCTGTCTTCGACGATCAGGATTCCGGGCTTCTTCGGTGCACTCATTGCGACTGACCTCGTGGATCCTCGGTGCTCTCGGGTTTCGCGGGCTCGAGTGGGCCGAGTGTGAAGTAGAAGCAGGATCCCTCGCCGAAGGTCGATTCGAGCCGAATGCGTCCGCCATGTCGTTCGATGATCTTGGACACGATCGTGATTCCGGCTCCGGTCCCGCCGCCGTAGGCGTCGCGGGAATGAAGGCGCCGGAAGATGCGGAAGACCGATTCGAGATGTCTTTCCCGAATCCCGATCCCGTTGTCCCGAACGAAGAACTCGAACTCCCCTTCCGCATGCTCGAGGACGCCGACCTCGACGCACGGACGCTCTTCATCGTTGTATTTGATCGCATTCGTGATGAGGTTCAGGAAGACCTCACCGATTCGGACGCGATCGCAGATCATGTCCGGCAGACCGGGATCGATGTGAATGTCGACGCAGCGGTCTCGAATCATGAATTCGAGGTTCTCGAGCACGTCGGCAACGACCTCGCCGGTGGCGACGCGCTCGATGGCGAGATCCTGGCGACCCAATCGGGAGTACTCGAAGAGGGAGACGATCAAGTCGCCCATGCGCACCGCGAGACCGCGAATCTTCTCGATTCGTTCTCGGCCGGCCTGGTCGAGTCGATCGGCGTAGTCCTCCTCGAGCATCGTCACGTAATTCGCGATGCCGCGAAGGGGTTCCTTCAAGTCATGGGAAGCGATGTAGGCGAACTCATCGAGCTCTTCGTTCGACCGGAGAAGATCGCGGTTGGTTCGTTCGAGCTCGGCGGCCTTGTCGTCGAGGGCGTGGGCGGTGGCCTCGAGCTCGCGGGTGCGGATCCGTACGGTGTCATCGAGCCCTTCAGCCAGCTGCTGAAGCTTCTGGTTCCGGTTTTCGAGGCTGTGAAGGAGGCCCAGGCCGAGGAAGGCGAGGAGTGCAGCGTTCGCGTAGAGCATGATTCCGATGACTCTCGCCCGATCCGCGGCCAGGTCGTGCTGCGCGTGAAAGCTCTCGCTCAGAAGTCGTGGAGCCGTTCTCGACGAGGGGTCGCTGAGGGTCGCGACGAGATCTTCGACTATCGGCTTCTGGGCGACCACATTCCGGTAGTGCGGTTCGAGCGATTGGGGAAGGCGAAGGTCGCGGCCGTGTCCACCGGATCCGGAAGGCCCGGGTCCGCTCATCGGTGAATCAGCGGAAAGGACGAGGGCCGCGAGGGCAACCGCCGCTCGAGACGAGCTTGCGTCGGGAGTCCCCGGCTGGTCCGCGACCGAGCGGACGTAGCGCTCGAGTTGCTGCATCGAGTTCGCGATACCCGAATGGGTCGTCTTGAAGCGTTCGAGGACATCGAAGCGTTGCTGGATTTCCTGCCGGGCTGCCTGCGCGCGGTCGCGTAGGATCTGCTGCCCCTCGGCCGGCAGGTACTCGGGAATCTCCAGCAGCTGAGCTGCGGCCGAATCGAGTTGCGCCGCCGCCTCGACGATCTGATCGTAATTCTGTGTCGCTCCGAACCGAGCACGAAGTACAGCCAGTCCGACCGCATCGTCTCCCAGCATCGCGCGATCGATCTGTCGTTCATAGCGGCGGAACTCGGCGATATCGACCGCGCTCTGGTGCACCCAGAGCAGGGCGACGGAGCTGGTCGCCAGGAGAACGAGCATTGCCCACTGAAGCCGCATCAAAGGGCCTCGGGAGGGGGAGCCGTGAGGGTTTCGAGGAAGCGGACGATCGAATCCACCTGCTCGTCATCGAGGGACCGCCCGAGCTGGTGTCGGGCCATGGTGCGAACCGCTTCTTCGAGGGTCGCGACCGAGCCATCGTGAAAATACGGACCCGTCTTCGCGACATTGCGCAAGCTCGGCACCTTGAAGACGTTCAGGTCGCGCTTCTCCCGGGTCTGACGAAATCGACCCTGATCAGCTGCGTTCTCCTGGGCGCGGGTCTCGAAGAAGCCTTCGATCACGCCGAGTCGCTGGAAGAGGTTTCCGCCGATGCCGACGCCCTGATGGCAGGTGACGCATCCGAGATCCTGGAAGCGCTGAAATCCCGCGAGCTCGACGGCGTCGAGGGCATCGGGATCTCCCCGGAGATATCGATCGAAGGGTGAGTTGGGTGTCGTGAGCGCGCGTTCGTAGGTGGCGATCGCGGACCGGACGTTGCCCGGCGTGACGCCGTCCGGGAAGAGCCGGGCGAATTCAGCGGAGTAGGATTCATCCGCGCTGAGGACTTCGATGACGTTCTCCCATCGATTGTCCATCTCATCGGGGCTTTCGAGCGGGCCATCGACCTGGGATTCGAGATCTCGTGCGCGGCCGTCCCAGAACTGTCGGAAGTTGAAGCCCGAGTTGAAGACGGTCGGCGCATTCGTATCTGCGACACGACCGTCGATTCCGGTCGAACGCACTTTCCCGTCGGCGCCGTAGACGCTGTGGCAGGTCACGCATGCGATGCTGCCATCTCGGGAGAGGCGGGGATCGTGAAAGAGACGCCGGCCGAGATCCACGAGCGCGGAAGGTTGACCATGGTCGAGCGGAATGGGTTGGATGGCCGTCGAGTTCTGGAAGGCAGGAGGTGCGTTTTGGCTAGCGGACTCTTCGTCCTTTCCGGCAGAGAAATCCAGCAGGGCCAGCGGAATCGCTAGCCCGAGGAAGAGTAGAATCAGCAGCGAAAACTCCGAAAACTTCATTCAGGGCTTCACTTGGAATGTCATGGGATCGGGGAGCGCATCGAGGTCGCCTCGGACGGTACGTTTGCAGTGCGGTTGGAATTCCTCATATCGGACCCGGACGTCACGGACTTGACGCGCGCGGCTTTCCGAGACGAAGGCGAGCGAACGGACCCCCGCGATTCGGGGTTCCTCGAGGCTGCGACTCGGTGATTCTCGGAACCGGGTTGCGGTGAAAGCCGGGGCAGGGGGCGCGTCGAGGGCCCGCTAGACGTCCCACTCGAGGGGCAGCGTGCTCGCAATCGTGACGGTGCCCCCGGATGCGTATTCGATCTCGGCCCCTGCGGCGAGCCTGAGATTCGCGAGCCGGGGGAGAACCTCCTCCAGCGTGATGCGAAGTTCCCGGCGCGCCAGATGGATTCCGCTGCACATGTGGATACCCGTGCCGAAGGCGAGATTGTCGCGCGCGAGTCGGGGTCGCTGAAAATCGACTTCGAGGGCTTTCGAATAACGAGATTCGTCGAGGCCGGCAATCGAAGTCGAGAACAGGACCATCTCTCCTTCTTTCAGCTGCGCGCCGTGAAACTCGAAATCCCGGTCGGCGATCCGCGCGACATTTGCGGCACTGAAGCGTCGAAGCAGCTCTTCGACCGCGTTCGGGATCAGCTCCGGCGAGTCGATGAGTTGTTGGCGATGTCCGGGATGGGTCGCGAGAAAGAGCATCTGGTGCATCGTCGCGGAACTCACGGTGTCGAGGCCGCCGAGCATCAGCATGGTCGCGATGCTCGAGAGTTCGCCCTTGTCGAGGCGGCGTCCGTCGATCTCCGCGCGGAGCATCGCCTGCAACATGTGCGCCTCGCGAGGTGCGTCGCGATCGGCCATCTCTTCTTCGAGCCACGTGTCGAGCAGGCCGGCCACTTCACTCATTCCCTGGAATACGATCTCGGGTTTCGTCCCACGAAAGACGCGTTCGACCGACGCGTCGAATTCGCTGCGGCGCGCGGTCGGGACGCCGATCATCTCCATGAAGATCTCGACGGGAAGCGGCTGGGCGTATTCAGCGTTGAAGTCGCATGCGCCCCGACCCCGAAAAGCGTCGAGTCGAGCGCGCGTCTTGCGACGAAAGGCGTCCGCGAGCGCGTCGATGATGCGTGGCGCGAACATCTCTCGGGAGAAGATCTGCTGGTAGGCGCGGTGCACGGGTGGGTCGAGGTTGTTGGGAATCAAGCGGAAGGGGCTATCGATTTTCGGGATGCTGACGCTTCGCGCGGAGAAGAGGTCGGTGCGGGACCAGGCCTCGGCGAGGATCTCCGCTCGGGCGATGACCCAGTGGCCGCCGAGATCGGGGGAGTAGAAGATCGGAGGCAGCTCGTTCGCGGAGTGAAAGAATCGCCACGGCTCGCGGCGAATGCGGGGGTCGAGCCGGAAATCGAAGGCGTGAAATAGCTCCGGGGAGACATGCTCTGGAATCACGGGGTCGGGCGTCTTTGGCATGGTATCTACTCCCCGGAGTGCGACCGATTCCTGATATCGCCCGCGGTCGGGACGCTAGCGGAATCATCGTGTCGCCGAGGAAGCGGGTTCGTGGGCTGTGGGATGACGGGCGCGAAGACCGCGGCAGCGGCCCTTGCGAACCGGGGTAGCAGGACCTGCGATCCGGGGCAGCGGCACCTGCAAGAGGACCTAGACTCCCGATCCAGCGAAAGACCTCTGGAGGTCATTCGTGTTCCCGATCGGCGGCGTGTTCAGATGCGCGAGGCGGGGATCGAATCGAGTCTCGCTGGAAGATGTGTTCGCGACCTGAATCCCACTTCGGAGGGCCTGATGCCCCTTTCGTTCCCGCCTGAATTTCCGACGCTGCCCCCTCTCTCTCCCGCGCCGCGATGGGTTCTTCTCTTCTTGTGTCTCGTGGGTTTGACCGCCGCTGGCTGCCAGGAGGCGATCCGATCCGCGTCACCCGAGGCGCCCGAACCGGTCGGTGCCGTGGTCTTCGCAGAAAACTGCGCGGTCTGCCACAGCCTGCCGATTCTCGCCTCGATGTTCGAGCAGAACCGCGGCCGAGCCCCTGGGTTCGTCTACGACGCGCTCAGCGAGGGCAATATGCGTCGAATGGGAGCCTCTCTGGACGATGCCAGCCGTCGGGCGGCGGCGGAGTTCTTTACGGGAGTGGCCTTCGGGTCGGCCGAGGCCGAGCGGGACTTCGTGATCTCCCCCGCGTGTCCCGTGTCGCGCAGCCACTTCGACTGGAATGATCTCGCCTACCCGAGCTGGGGAGGGAGTCCGCGCAATCACCGCTCGGTCGCCGAGGGCGAAGGCCTCACCCGCAAAGAAGTCGAGGCCTTGACCGTCGCCTGGGTCGTGGCGTTTCCCGAGGCCTCACAACTTCGCTCGGAGCCGACCGCCGCCGGCGGCGCGATCTTCGTCGGCAGTCACAACGGGTCCGTCTACGCACTCGATCAGGAAACGGGATGCACGCGTTGGCATTTCAAGGCGGCGACCGAGGTCCGCTCGGCGGTCACGATCGATTTCGAAGCGGGGGGAAACGCGGAGCCGAAGGTCCGGGCGGTCTTCGGGGATCGTGCCGCCAACGTCTACGCACTCGACGCCACGACGGGAAGACTCCTCTGGAAACAGTCGATCGACCCGCACATGAATGCGGCGATCACCGGATCGGTGACGGCCTACGACGGAATGTTATTCGTGGGCGTATCTTCGAACGACGATATCAACGCGCTCGATCCCAGCCAGCCCTGCTGCACGCATTCCGGAGCCATCGTCGCACTCGAGGCCGAGACGGGAAAGATCCTCTGGCGCACGCCCACCGTCGAAGAAGAGCCCGAAATTTCCGGCTATTCGAAGATTGGGACGGAGATGTGGGGGCCCTCCGGCGCCAGCGTCTGGAATACCCCGACCGTGTCGGAAGAGCACGGACTCGTCTACGTCGGGTCGGGCAACAACCACAGTCGCCCGGCCACGGCGCGAAGCGACTCCGTGCTCGCCCTCGACGTGAGAACCGGCCGGGTCGAATGGAGCTACCAATCGGTCGCGGGCGACGCCTGGAATGCGGCTT
>JAPIWU010235862.1:0-12520 GCA_037576205.1 Pyrocystis lunula | reverse complement strand
TTAAGGGGAGGACCGAACGCAGGGCAGCTGCAAAAGACGCTTTTTGCTCCATACAAATTATTTTAGAATAAAGTCTATTAAATGGAAATTCAGGTCGCCGCGCAGCTCATCGAAGCTGGCGTAAAAGAAAAAGAGGCTATTTGGGCTGACTTGGGGGCCGGTACTGGAACGTTTACTCAGGCACTACAACAGCTGCTATCCAGGGGCAAAGTATATGCCGTGGACAAAAGCCCCCATGCGCTCTGGCGTTTACCTAATAAGGTTTCTGTACCGATGGAAATTGTTGATGCGGACTTTACACAAGCTTTAGACCTTCCTCCACTAGATGGGATCCTCATGGCCAATGCCTTGCACTATGTGGAAGATCCCTCCCAAGTTCTTCCTTCCTTATTACAGCTACTAAAACCTTTAGGTACTTTTGTTTTAGTAGAGTATGAAACCGATCGCCCCAGGCCACCGTGGATTCCTCACCCAATTCCTTTTAAGCAGTTCAAGGAACTGGCAACCCTTGTGGGCTTAAGCGCCCTGGAGAAAATTGGAACAGTACCATCTCGGTATGGACACGACCATATATATGCGGCTATGAGCCAATGGATACCCAAGTGATAACGACTTGCCTACCCATTGGCTGACTCCAACTAGGCGGCCAGGATCTGTGCAGCGTGATCCTTAGCGGTTACCTTGTCTATGATACGTTCGATTTTGCCGTTTTCATCAATGACGAAAGTAGTTCGAAAAATTCCCATATATTTCTTCCCAAACATTTGTTTTTCTCCCCATACGCCATAAGCGTTTAACATGGTTTGATCCGTATCAGCAATCAATGGAAATGGAAGATCAAATTTCTTAATAAAATTTTTGTGTTTTCGCTGACTATCTGCGCTCACACCCACCACCGCGTAGCCATTCTTTTTGAGCAGACCATAATTGTCTCGCAAATTGCAAGCCTCCTCTGTACAAGTAGGTGTGTTGTCTTTTGGGTAAAAGAATATAACTAACTTCTGTCCCTTGAAATCATGCAAAGAAATGCTTTCTCCGTTCTGATTAGGTCCTGAAAAATCAGGAGCTTGATCTCCTTCTTTAAGATGCGTCATGAATGTATTGATTAAAATAGATTGTTCATTTTCAACAAGTGTCCGGACAAGAGGTTTAAAAAAGTGTATCAAAAAACACGATTACTTAGACTGTATACCCTCTAAATGTTAAAGATTACTCATCTTTACTGGAAAGCTCATGCGCCATGAAGAACTATCTTTTTCTAATACTCCTTGTCACAACCTCTGGAAGCTTTGCACAAGAAACAGCCACAGCCCTTCCCAATGCGCATGCCCATAATGATTACGAGCATGAACACCCCCTTTTTGATGCTTTGCGCCATGGTTTTACAAGTATTGAGGCAGATGTACACCTGATCGGAGGTAAAATCTACGTAGCGCATGACACGCCTGAAGACTTAGATCAAACCCCAAGTTTACAGGCACTTTACCTAGATCCACTACGTCGCTGGGTAGAGCAGCATGATGGTCAGGTCTATACTAATTATGATGCTCCGATCTTCCTCATGATAGATATAAAAACCAAAGCTGGCCCTACTTACAAAGTGCTGACAGAGTTGCTAAAGGACTATCAGGAGATGCTTTGGCGCGTAGAAAATGGAGAAGTGCAGGAGGGGCCTATACGCATTTTCCTGTCTGGGAATCGACCGATTCCCGAAGTACAAAAAGATACCATTCAATGGGCCAGTATAGACGGTCGTCCCTCGGACATAGGAAAAGGGTATAGTGCCGAATTCATGCCCGTGATTAGCGATAACTATCGTCGGCACCTTTCCTGGCGAGGCAAGAAAGGAGCGCCTAAGGCCGAAGAATGGAAAAAGCTAGTAGCCTGGATCAAGCAAGCACATGGGGAAGGCAAGCTAGTCCGGCTATGGGCTAGCCCCGAAAACCAAAAAGTATGGACAAAACTGAGGGAAGCAGGGGTAGACTTATTGAATACCGACAGGCTCGATGACCTTCGTTCCTTTTTGCTCGCAAAAGAACAAGATGCAAAATAGGGATATGTCGAAGGAAATTGAACGAAAATTTTTGTTGAAAGCGCTCCCTTTTGATAGAAATAAGTATCCATTCGCCCGCATTGAGCAAGGCTACTTGGCCTTGGAACGGGAGGAACAAGTATTGCTATCTTAAAATAGTCAGATTGCCGGAGGCAAAACGTTCGATGTCATTACAGACATAGCGCAACTTGTACAGAAATACTCCAGAGTTCACCTTTTCCCCTTTAAATTTGCCATCCCAGTGTTCGAAGGCATCTTCTGTAGTGAACATTCGACTACCCCAGCGATCAAATATCTCAAAAGAGATGAGATTTTGAACAGAGAAAGGGTTGCTAATGCCGTAAGTGTCGTTGAGGCCGTCTCCATTAGGCGTAAAGGCCCTAGGCAAGTACAGTACTCTACAATCCAATTGGTTGGGATCTATGACGGTGATATTAATGGAATCAGTGGAAATACAACCATACATTTGATCCACCATGTTTACCGTATAGGTAAGTGGTGGATCAGCAGCTGGAAAAGACGGAGTAATGGTAGGTTCCGCCTCGGTGGTAGAAGAAATATCCGAACCAGGTGTCCACTGGTAAGCGGTAGCACAGGAGCCCGTGATTTCAATATCTACTTCACTTCCCAGGAAGATTAAAGTGTCTCTAATAGCAATCTTTTCCGGTGCAAAATATAGACCTGCAATCTCCTCATCGTCTAGTGCCCGATTATAAATACGCAACTCATCGATCAAACCGCTGAATAAAGGTTCGTTTCCACTTCTGCAATTACCTCCACCAATCGTAAAATCTCCATCATTGAAAATATCTACCCTACTACTGGTTCCTATTTCAGCAGCAAAGGTTCCATTAATGTAAAGCACTAGTCGATTGGCGTCGCGAGCCAAGGCCACGTGCTGCCAGCAATTTCCAGGGTCAAGACCACGAGCTACAGATACCACCTTCATATCCTCCGTAAGTACTCCATTTATGGTTTCTGTAAAGGGTGAATAGCGAACAAAGAAGTATTGCTCAAACATGCAATCTTCACTTCTCTTAGAAAGAATATAAGGCGTTCCGGCTTTTCCCACCGGCTTGAAGTAGAAGCTTACCGTAAAATCTTCGGTACTAAATTCGTCATTAATGCTACCTGCGTCTCCCTTGACTATTATCACATCATCAATACCGTCCAACAAAATAGCATCACCACTAACACCGCAATCAAAAATAGGGCTGCCAGTAGCGGTACCTTCATTGGCAGAGTTACCTGTAATATCCGTCAGGATCCCATCAAAGGTATAGTATCCAACTAGGCCCACCGTGGTTTGAGAAAAGGAAGTCGTCAGCAGGGCTAAGCAGACGAAAGAGAAAAGATATTTCATGGGGATTAATGATTTTAAGTAACGGTTAAAAAACAAGCTTTTGCCCGTTACTACACATACAGGGGAATAACGCCTGTAAACCAACTATATTTGGTTCTCTGACAATTTTTGTGTTTTTGAGTCACCTTTTTACCTGGAAACACTGCTTCCGTTGGGCGCATTTCTTCCATCTAAAACGCTGCCTGTCTAGCTAGCCAGATAGAACCACAAAAATTGTCGGAGAAGGCTATATTTTATCCGCCGAACATATTGCCAAAACCGGGAGGCAACATATCCTTTAAGGCGTCTTGGGTGGCCTCTGCTTCTTTCTCAGTAGCTTTTTCTAAGGCGCGATTGATAGCCACCATTACCAGGTCTTCTACCTGTTCTACCTCTTCCCAGTCTATGGCAGATTTATCGATAGCTATATTGGTAATGGTTCTCGCCGCTGTAGCCGTTACTTTGACTGCTCCATCTCCAGCTTCAGCCTCCACGATGATTTGGGCTAATTTTTCCTTGAGAGCTTTTTGATACTCCCCAACTTGTCCGAACATGTCACCAAACATAATTGCAATTGATATTGATTGAAGCCCCAAAATTACGAATATTTCCTGGCCTAAAAAAGACTGATCTTCGAGCACTTATGTACCAATAGAACACACTTATGTGGAAGGGACCGACACTTGTGAAAAACACGAGAAAGAGGAAGGGAAAGCAGCTATTTTTATGCAATAATTTACTGTGGACCCAATAAACTAATGAAAACTTGACGGAAGTCAGACACAATTAAGGTAGAAGGCTAGTCAGGATATCCAACAGGATCTATGCAAGGCAATGGGCTAGCCTTCTTTTTATTCTTCATCTTCTCTGATCATAGGAAAGGTCTGAAAACTTCCATTTTAAAACCTGATCTTTCTCCTACAAATGAATTCCTGGTAAGCCATCAATACTTATCTTATTCCTATCATTCACATATTCCTTCACACCGGGTTCGCCTCCCTTGGTTTCTGCCCATTTCAACAATGTATTCCGCTGCCCTTCATAGGTGTAATTGGGAACAGAAAAACCACAGGCATCTTGTATACGGCTAAGGTTAACTTTGATAATACTCCTAGCTCCATTGTAGTGAGGAAAAAGGGAGCTTAATTCTTCATAAGCAGCTGTACCTTTTTCCAGAACTTCTCCCTTACCGTACAGCCGCAAAATCTTTGGGGCCCCTTCAAAGGCACAAAACATAATGGTAATTCGACCATTTTCTTTCAGATGGGCAACAGTTTCAATACCACTACCTGCTAAGTCTATGTAAGCAACGGTTAGTTCATCAATAATGCGAAAAGAATCCAATCCTTTAGGAGAGCAATTGACCAGCCCTTCAGCCGATAGGGGGGCCGTGCTAACAAAAAACATTTTCTGTTGACCAATCCACTGTTTCCATCGATCATCGAGGATAGGAAATACTTTTCCCATGTTGATTACTGTTTTGAGGTGTTTTAAAGTATGTTTAAAATCAGGAGTTCATTAATGGAATAAATAAAACACCTTAGCCTGGAGAAAAGATGCTTACTTTTTACTACTCCTTCCAGAAAGGAATGAATGCCGACTCTTGAAACAGCATGGTATCGCGCTTGTCTACCCAGTTTTGCAGATAAGATTCTACACGAAGCAGGTGTTCTCCTCTATCCAGATAGTCAACATCAATCAACGTTATCAGCCCTACATTGTCTCTTTTGGGATGCTCGTAAAAGCGGAATTTCTGTGGCGGCATTAAACTATCATTGATGTAAATCTTATGCATTTGGCTTACACAATCTAGCAGTGAGTCGGGGTTACTTTTCCAATTAATGATATTATTAATAGTAACAATGCCTTGTATTTTGATACCTGTCTTTTTTGCTGGAGTTAAACCTGGACAGAGGGCTTCTATAGACTTGTCGTCCGAGGAAGGGTTGTAAGGGAGGAATAATTCCAGATAACCATTGTCTAAATACTTGGATGGAATACTAGCTGCGTTAGTTCTCGTTTTATCTGCTCTTAAATCATCATACTTTACGGTTGAAAAGACGGTTTTTCCACTTCGATTGGGAAAATAAGCATGCGTAACAAAATTGATGGACGCCAATATCATAGCCAATACAATGTAGGGCACCAATAATGCACCTACCCAGCGGCCAAATTTGTTGTCTATCAAATTGTAGTACATGGATCGATAGATGAAAGCCAGCGTGACGAATCCATAAAAGCGATAAACGGGAAAATATACCTTTGATAGCCAGCGTATTCGCTTGATTCGACCAAGCGAAACGAAGTCGAGGAAATACATTACACTGGTAATAGCTATCGTCACATTGATGATACTCGAAATAGTTCCCTGGAGGTCCCAATGCGTAAGCAATAGATTTATGCCTGCCAAAAAACCCAAAAAGCAGCCCAATGAAATGATGATAAAGATGATGAGGAAGGTGAAGGCAAAGATGATACTGCAGATCTTCTCTAAGCGTTCGATATAATTGTCAAAACTGGATATCCTACGACGAAGAAATCTATCGAATGCAGGGCTAAAGCGAAAATAATCAACATCAACATCATCGGAAACGTATCTGAGCCCGATTGTACTAATCCAAAACCCTCTAAACAATACGTGTACGACCAAGTTGAATACCAAAGCAAACCAAACCGCCATCAGAATACCGTAAGGGACCAATAATGCAGCATAGACGCTAGACCCTTCTGCCAATAACTGAGCTTTCCGGCCAAGATCGAGCAGGGGTTCGTAAGTGCCGATTAACAGGAATATGGCAAATCCTGACACCAGTAATTCTAACTGCCAACTCTCTTGCTGTAAGACCTCGAGCCACTGAGCCAATTTAGACTTTGATCGCTTTTCCATACTTCATAATATGATATTTTCCAAATATAGCGGACGAGCCCTGAAATCTGAAATCATTTGTTAGTTCGTTCTCCGAGAACTCTTGTGGACGAATGAGTTGCCGAATCCGTCAAACCTCAAACCCTGCTATCAACAGACTGCTGGCTTTCTAAGTGGAGCAGTATGCTTCCAGCTCCATCTTTGCAATCCACCTTGCCAATTCCAAAAATGCGCTATTATAACAAATGGCTATTCTGTAAATTTAGAGAAACCGTCAAATACTAGTTCCTCTGCCCATTCAAACGCTGCACAAAGAAAGGGCTACCACGATCACTCGATTTTCTAACGGGAAGGAGCTGCCATCGCATTCGCAAATGTTGCCAAATGGCAGCAGTTGCCTTAGTGGACCTAATTCCTATTTCATCAACCCTATAACCTTATCAGCTATGAGACTATTCATTGCACTTCTATTTATTTACCTGGCGGGCGCGCCCTTATTGGGTCAGTTTGCCTCATTACAAGTGGTAGATCCACAAATTAATTGGGATCGGAGAGGTGGTGTGATCGAGGAGGCTGCTATGGTGTTGAAGCCACAGGGGATCTATACCCTGGTAGATCTTTACCTTACCTTCTCAGCCAGAGACCAGGGTTTTATCCCAGGCAGGAATCTGGAAGTAATCTTTGACTTTGAGCTACCTACCGATGCGCATATGGTGGATTCCTGGCTTTGGTTTGAAGGGCAGATTATCAAGGCAGAAATGAAAGATCGGTGGACGGCCACCTTGGTCTACGAGGATATAGTGGGACGAAATCAAGATCCTTCTATTCTGTACAAGGAAGGAAACGGAAGGTATCAACTGCGAATCTTCCCAATGTTGGCCGAAGGGAGCCGAAAGGTGAAAATCTCCTACTTAATGCCTGCTCAGTGGAGCGCCGAGCGGGTTAGTACGGCCTTACCGCTGCATTTGCTCAGAAGCAGTTGGCACCCTTTACAAACAGTCAACTTACGAGTCTGGCAGGAAGCTGCTTGGGGAACGCCAAGAATCGAAGGAGAAAATAGCCTAGCCCTTGATGCTGTTTCTGATCAGGACCAGGGCAGTTTTTGGGAGCAGAACCTCACTAATAGTCAATTGTCCAGCCTGGACTTAAAGTTAGTCAACGATTCTCCGGCTAAGGATGGAGTGTACGTCGGAGTATTAGGTGAACTTTCCAATTCCATGTACCAGTTGGTCCTGATCCCCGAAGAAGCAGCCACTTTTCCAGCTAGTGCAACTAGGAAAATGATGCTTGTTTTTGATTATAACTCCAGTAAAGTAAGTGGAGTAAGTCAAACATACCTCCTCAACGAAATGAAGGAACAGCTCAAGGAAAGACTGTCATCCAAGGATTCTTTTAACCTGATTTTTTCCAACCTTTTTATTGAAACCTACAGTGAGCAATGGCTTCCCGCCGATCCGCAAACCATCGATGCCACCTTTGCCAACTTACCCACGAGCCCAATTACGGAATATAGCAATCTTCCTAGTTTATTGGCAGCAGGTATTCAGTTCATTAATGAAACAGGTGGGGCCGGGACTCTACTGCTGGCAGCGAGTAATGATGATTTTGATGAGGCTCAATCGGCCAATACGTTGGTAGAAGATTTAATAAATCTAATTGGAGATAATCAAATTCCTATCAATATTCTGGACTACCAGAATCAGAATATTACGGGCTCCTGGATAGGTGGCCAGTATTATCGAGGCAATGAATACCTCTACACCAATTTGAGTCAGCTTACCGGCGGAGAATATGTCAATCAATTAGATTGCTGTCCGAGTGCTACTTTAGATGAAAATGTATTGTCCATCTTTGGTTTGGCTACGGGGCTACAGGGGCAAGTTGATATCTATACCAGCCTGGCAGAAGGCTTCTGCTATCAACGTTATACCTTAGGACAAGCAACCGATATAAGTAGTCTAAGTAAACCGTTCAGACAAATAGGTAAGTACAACGGGGCTTTCCCTTTCTACATTGAAATGGCTGGAGAATACCAAAATACTTTTTTTGGTAATGTCATTTCTGTCCCAGAGCTGGACTTAGTACAAAGTGATTCTTTCCTACAAGAAGCCTGGACGGGGCAATTGATCCAGCAATTGGAAAAATCAGGATCAGACAATAGCACTATCAATACCATCATTAACCGGAGTATTGATGCTAGAGTACTGTCTATCTATACCGCCTTGATCGCTTTAGAGCCTAGTCAAGGTGGCGAAATCTGCCTAGAGTGTGTGGATGAAAGTGGGGAAGTCGTATCTACTGATGATCCTACCAGCAAAGATAATGAGGTAGTCATAGAAGCTTTTCCTAACCCTTTCAAAGAGAAAGTGAATATACGAGTGCAACTAAATGAGCAAATGCGTCCCGAAGATTGCCAATTTGATATCATTAATCTAATGGGGCAAAGGGTGTTTAGCTTCGCTAAGACCAGTTTGATAGGGACCAACGAAATCAATTTCACCTGGGATGGACAGAGCAGCAATAAAGTAGAACTAGCTGGAGGAGTGTACTTGTTCGTCGCAACTACTCCTAAGGGCAAGTCTTTTTTGAAGCTCAATTACCTCAAGTAAGACCTACACGGGCAACAAATCATGACTTATACCCCAGCTTCATCCTGTTTGAGGCTGGGGTGTTGACGTGAGAGGCTGATTTTCATTGTTTTTTATTCCAATCAAAATTAGGTTAGTGGCTTATATTGTTGTTATAAATATGGTTCGAGTGTTTTTATTTGATGTTTTCTGCACAAAAATTCTGCCTGGAGAAAAACCATAACATTAATCGGAAATTCTTGACAGCAGCCCGAATTTCAAGCAACTTTGTAGTGTACTTTTTGGACAAGGAAATTTTTCAAAATGCATAATATCAAGAAGTTACCTGTCATCTTATTGGGTAGTTTATTGAGCATGGTATTGGTAGCCTTTGCCATTTCTGCCTTCACTCCCCTTTCTGTCCAGTCAACGGAAGGAACAACCTATCGGTTGGATTTTGAAAAGATCGAGCGAATGGTACCCTTAGATTTTGGGGATGGTTTTTATATAGAAGAAATGTCAGGAAGAACCATCATGGTCCCTGAACCCTGGCCAGTATTTAAAAAACGAGCAGCTTTACAATGGAATAACCCCCTGAGTATAGGCAAAGCAGAAGATGACCACTTGATTTTTCGATCTGTTCCTATAGCACAAGATGAAGATGGGCAATGTGACCCTAAAGTAGATGGCTATAATGTATATCATGTACAAGGTTTTATCTACATCGATCCGACAACTTTTATTGTCATTGATGAGAATCGCAGCTTTGGCGACTGTCCTTGTGATGATCCGGCCGTGAAACGAGGAAAGAAGAAAAATTGCCCACACGTACACCATCGGACCAAAAAGAAAATCATTGACCGAGCACGTGCATGTGGCCTTGGGGATTGGTTTCCCGTGCGAAGATGTAAATGATAATTAGCTAAGGGCTTAGGAAAATAATAATCAAAGTAATACGTCTGGGCCTACCAAGGCCCACATATGCCTTTCAATCTTACCCGGAGTATCGGCAGTTTTGACTGCTGTAAGCTCCGGTTTTTTTGACTACCATAAAAATCACCATAATGCAAGCAGAAAACGTCACGACCGCAGATGCTATCATCAACAACCACGCCTGGTTTTCGGCTGTTCCAGGTTTTGTACCCATCCCAATTATTGACATATTGGGGATATCGGCCGTACAGCGAGATATGATTAAGCAGTTATGCAAGTTTTATGATTGCCCCTACAGTGAACAAAAAGGCAAGGCTATTGTCATGTCCTTTACGGGCTCGATATTGAGCCGTATTCCCGCTTATAGTATTCGCTCAATGGTGAAGTCAATTCCAGTTGTTGGATGGGCTTTAGGCGGTTTGTCACTTTCGGCCTTCGCTGCTAGCTCAACTTATGCGGTGGGCCAGGTTTTCAAGGAGCACCTGGACCAAGGGGGAACCTTGCACGACCTTAACCCAGAAAATTTCAGAGCTTTTTACAGACAGCAATTCGAAAAAGGGCGTGAGCTTTTCAGTAGAAAGCCTAAGGCCGCTCCCCCAGCGTCAGAGGATAAGCCGGAAGAAAAAGAGGATTGATGAAATGTACCGCCTGGGAGCATAATCAGCAGTATTCACCAAGGCCTGCCTTGCGGGCTTATTTCGTCAAATATCGCAGTATCATTGGGCGAAGCAACCTAAGGGATCCCCTTCCCTTTACCATATTCCCAGATGGAAAGGCTCATATTTTATTCCATTTATTATCAAAACCTGATCCGCTCACGGATCACGATAAACAGAATATCAGGCTAATCCTCGTTGGTCCTAGAACTGTATTTAAGGAAATCAACCGTCAATATCGATTGCTTACGCTCATTTTCAGCTTTCGCCCAGGTGGTGCCTTCTCCTTTTTTCCATTTCCCTTGCGGGACATAGCCGATCGGGCGGTTTGTCTTGAAAGCATCTGGGGAGCGGCAGCCAAAGAATGTCGGGAGGAGATGACTAACAAGGTGCTCTCAGGAGACGTGGACGCTGCTGTGCAAGTGCTGGAGGATCAGCTAATTCACCATCTGAATGCGACGATCAAATGGCGTACGTTACATCCTGTTTTAAGGAATAGCCTGGAAGTGTTACAGCAAAAACCCGGTATAAGTATAGGTGCGCTAGCCCAGGAATATGGTATTTCTACCCGTTATCTCCATCGATTATTTACCAACCAACTTGGCATCGGGGCGAAGCGATTCTGCCGCATCCAAAGGGCCATGAATACGCTGACCCATGCTCGGCAAGGTTGGGCTTATGGCTGGGCAGATCTGGCCGTGGCCAATGGGTATTATGATCAATCTCACATGATTGATGAATTTCAGTCGCTGCTCGGGGCTTCTCCCCAACGGATGCTGACAAGGCTAGAAACTTAGGTTGAGCACTTGTTTAAACCAGTACTAAGTTCCGATTTTTACAATACAAGACTTGCATTGCCCTTTATTTTAGTGGTTCATTAATAAAATCACCTGTTATGAGCCGCATTTACCACTTTACCTGTCTATTCATTTTTCTGTCTACTGCTTCCTGTCGTGCTCAGGACCACCAAGCACCTGCCGTGGAAAGCACAGACCACTTTGAATTCTACATCAACAAATGGCTTAATCTACATCATTTCCTTTTTCAAACCGCAAAATCCATTGCACGGGACACTAATCATACCGTAGAACAATTCCCAAAGTGGGATCAGTTGGATAAGCAAGAGCAAAAGACTGTGACGGAGCTGATGCAATATTATCAGATCAATTGGCTAGAGAAAGATTTGCTCTTCAATGAGGATTTATACCAAATCAAAAGGCAGGCCACCTACTGGGGGAATGAGGTCGAAGCCGCTAGCTCGGAATCCTTTCCCACTCTGGTGCATCATTGGAAGGCATTCTATCCGATCTACGATCAATACTTTTGGCCGGAACATCTCGCTCAAAACCAAAAAGTATTGCAAGAAAACCTGAATCGCATAAAGTCATTTGAACCAACTGCCACGAAACGATTGAGCCAATTGAGCCAGGAACCTTGGCCAACGGAAAGAATCAGGGTAGATATCACCTATATAGCTAACTGGGCAGGAGCTTATACGACAACAAAACCTGTTCATATTGTAACTAGTACGCAGCAGGAAGGGCCTGAGGGAGACTGGATCGAAACCCTATTTCACGAAGCCAGCCATAAATTGATAGGAGGACGCCGAGGGGCAGTATCCCAAATGATCCAGAAGGTGGCGACAGAAAAAGAATTAAAGATACCCAGACAGTTATGGCACGGCGTACTTTTCTACTTTGCTGGCAAAACGATACAAGATTTATTAGCCATTCAGGGAGTGGCATACGACTTGTATATGTTGCGAGAAAATGTTTTTGGCAATTATTATCCCGCACTAGAGCGTACCATGAATCCTTATATTGAGGGGAAACGCGATCTAGAAACGGCCGTGACGGACTTGCTGATTGGTTTGCAGTAGCAGAGAAGAAAGTGGATAAAATTTAAAACTGTCAAATTGGCAGTTTTAAATTTTGTAAAAACCCTTATTGGCAGATAATAATTACTGGCATCTTTATTGAACGAGTATAAGTGTTTTGACACTCCAATTATAAGACTGAAGTTGTTTAAAAGACTTTATTCTAAAATAATTTGTATGAAGCAAAAAGTGCCTTTTGCGGCTGCCCTACGTTCGGTCCTCCCCTT
>JAPIWU010234752.1:0-12536 GCA_037576205.1 Pyrocystis lunula | reverse complement strand
ACCACAGACCGAACCGGCTGGGCTCACGCCCTCAGATCCGTTGACCGCCCAACCACCGCCACCACCGCCACCCATGCCGCCTGTGCCCCAACCGCCACCCCGGCCCGGCTCAGGGCCCCCCCATTCTCAGCCGGCCCCGGGGCCCAGGTCCTCGCAGAAGAGCTTCCTGCCTGCGCCGGCGTCGTTCGGCTCGCCCCCGAGGCCCTCCTGCTGTGTCACCTCCGGCGCCACCGGTACGGCGACCCGGGCGAAGCTCAGGTGAACTTCCGGATGGACGCTGGCTTCGAGGGGCTTGGGGACGACCGCCTGTGCGACCTCGGCGTCCGTCTCGTATCGACAGCGGATCGACCGCACGCGACTCGTTGCGCCCCGGCGTTCGATGTCTTCGCGTCCGTCCCGCATCGCGTCCAGATCAGGCGCACTCTTCGCATATCGAACCCGGCCCATCCACCGTCCTCTCCCGAGGGCCGCAACGCGGCGCTCGTGCTTCCATGGCCCGTTCTCGCGCGGCGGGCCTCACTCGGGCGGCGACGAGACGGGAATTCGACTCGCTTCGAACGAGCCGGCCGGGACTAGCGGAATCGCGACTTCTCGGGTCCGATCTCTGCGACGAGGGGCGCGAGCTTTTCAGTGTCGAAGCCGTAGACCCGTGCCGCGTTGCCTCCGAGCATGGCCGCGATGTCTTCCTCGGGCAACCCATGAAAAGTGTCGGTCATTTGATCCGCGGTGAAGGGCCAGGAGCCTTCCGGATGCGGGTAGTCGCTGCCCCACATGATCTGCTCCAGGCCGATCTGATCGCGCATTTCGGCTTCGCGGCGGGGCATGCAGGAGGCGCCGATGGCCACGTTTCGCGCGAAATACTCGCTGGGCTTCAGCGACAGATGGCTGCGGTAGTCGCCGAGCTTCTGCGAGTAGTGCGTGATTTCGTAGCGATGATCGTGAAGCTTCAGATATTCGGGGACCCAGATGGCCGTGCCTTCGGTGATGACACATTTCAGTTTCGGGAAGCGTTCGAAGACCCCGCCCCAGATCAAGAACGAGAGCGGTCGCGTCAACCAGAAGGGCACCTCCGCAACGTAGATCCCGATCCCGCCCGGCAGATCGACGGCGTTCGGCGGTGCCGGCATCGGCCCGAGATACTCTTCCATCGGCGCCGGTCCGGAATGGAAATGCATGATCATCTCGAGGTCTTCGAGCACCGACCACATGCGGTCGTATTTCGGGTGATGATAAGGGTCGTGCTGGCCCCACATCACCGGAAGCAACACGCCGTTCAGCCCGTTCTCCTTGGCCCAGCGAATCTCCTCGATCGACTGATCCACGTCCCAGAGAGCCGGGATCAGCGCCACCCCGAAATGTCGTTCCGGCGCCATCGAAACCAGCTCCGCCAACCAGCGATTGTGCGCGCGGCACCCCGCCCATTGCAGCTCCGGGTCTACGTTCGTGACAGGCAATCCAAGCGAAGCACCGAAGGGCGGCGTGTTCTGCTCCGTGATGCCGTCGGGGAAGATGATCTCCCCGGCGATACCGTCTCCGTCGAGCACCTTGATTCGCGCATCGTGATCCCACGCCCCTTCGAGGAGTCCTTCGTTCCCCTTCCGCCACTCCGTGTTGATGTCTTCGACGAGGAAGCGCTTCGAAGCTTCGGTCATCGCCGCAATCTGAAGCGGCAACGCCTCGTCGAAAGCGGCGTGATATTTCGATTCGAGATAGTTCCGGTAGTGCTGGGGCTGCAAGCCGGCGTGGCAGTCGGAGGAGATGACGAGATATCGGTCCATGACGGGACTCCTGTGCGCGCGGAATAGACTCGAAAGTCTACGCACCCGGCCGCCGTACGGAAAGGCACGAAAAAGGCACGAAGAGGAAGGGATCTGCAGGTCTTCGCCGCGTCGCTCGGCGGGGGCTTTCTCGCTCGGAGCACGGGATTCCAGGGGCTGGGGGCAGCCAGCGCACACGATTTTCGCGAGACTCGCGAGTCTCGCCCTCTGCTTCACACCCGCCCCTCACGCTCTCGACCGAAGGAAGCCAGCATGTCCGACGCATCCCCCATCGCCTTCATCACCGGCGCCAGTCGCGGCATCGGTAAGGCGGGGGCCCTCGCGCTCGCGGAGGCGGGCTACGACGTCGTGGTCACCGCGCGCACGCTGCACGCCGGGGAGACCCAGGACTACGCCGCCTCGAGCGCCGACGCCGGAAAGCAGACCGCCCTCCCCGGTAGCCTCGAGGAGACGGCCGTCGAAGTCGAGAAGCGAGGGCAGCGCGCCCTGCCCCTGAGACTCGACCTGCTCGACCGCGCGACGATCGACGCGGCCCTCGATCGGACCTTCGCCGAATGGGGTCAGATCGACGTTCTCTACAACAACGGCATCTACCAGGGGCCGGGCGTCATGGATCCCTTCATGGAGCTCGAAGAGGACAAGCTGGCGAAGGTCTTCGAAGGCAATTTCTTTTCCCAGGTCTACCTCACGCGCAGAGTGATCGAGACCATGCGCGAACGCGGCCGCGGCACGATCGTGAACATGACCTCGAACGCGGGCCAGTTCGACCCGCCCAACAAGGCGAGCGAAGGCGGCTGGGGATTCGCGTACGGCGCCTCGAAGTCGGCCTTCCACCGCATGGCGGGCTTCATCCACGTCGAGTTCAAAGACGAGGGATTGCGGGCCTACAATATCGACCCGGGCTACGTCCCGACCGAGGCCCAGCTCGCCCTCCACGGCAAGGACGACCCGATCTACCAGCAATATATCGCGGGCGGCGCGCCCGCCGAGGTGCCCGCAAAGATGCTCGTCTGGCTGCTCACGACGGAAGAAGGTCGCTCGCGAAGCGGCGAGTCCTTCCACGCTCCGAGCTTCGTCAAGAAACACGGCCTGCTGCCGGGATGGCCACCGCCCAGGAAAAGTCGCGACAAGGATCGAGACAAGAGTCGAGAGACGGAGCACGCACAGGGCCGGACCAGCTGATGGGGATGCTCGAAGGCAAGGTCGGAATCGTCACCGGCGGCGGCAGTGGCATCGGGCGCGTTACGGCGCAGGTCTTCGCGCGGGAGGGCGCCCGGGTCGTCGTCGCCGATTGGAACGAAGCCGGCGCCCGGGAGACCGTCGATTCGATCGAAGCGGAAGGCTTCGAGGCGCTCGCGCTTCACACGGACGTCTCCGACGAGGACAGTGTCGCCGAGATGGTCCGGCGAAGTGTCGAATATTTCGGTCGCCTCGACTGCGCTTCGAACAACGCGGCGCTGGGCGCGGGCTTCCACCCGACCCATGAACTGGATCGCAAACGCTGGGACCGTTGCCTGGCGGTGTCGCTGACCGGTGTCTGGCTCTGCCTCAAATACGAGATTCCGGCGATGATCGAATCCGGGGGCGGCTCGATCGTGAATATTTCGTCGATCTCGGGCATCAAGGGCCAGATCACCCAGGCCGCCTATGCCGCCAGCAAGGGCGGCGTCATCGCGCTCACGAAGACCGCCGCGGCGGAATACGCGGGGCGCGGGATCCGGGTCAATTCGGTGGCCCCGGGCGGCATCGAGACCCCCGGCATGGCCGGCTACCTCGAAGCCTATCCCGAGATCCGGGAGGCGACCCAGAACCTGCATGCCATGCGCCGCTTCGGCCAGCCCTCGGAGATCGCGGACGCCGTGACCTACCTCTGCTCGGACCGATCGTCCTTCATCACCGGCCAGATCCTGGGCGTCGAAGGCGGCCTCCAGGTCAACGCTCACGACGCCTGACCTGACCCGACCAGACTTGACATCGTCTTACCGCGCCTGCCCGCGCCTAACGATTCTCGACCCAAACCAGAACGCGACCAATGCCTTCGGCCGTGCCCTCTCACATCGCCTCCCCCGGCCCAATCCAGGAGTCCCCCATGTCCGAACCCGTCCTGCTCGTTGCTCGCGATTCACAGATCGCCACGGTCACCCTCAACCGGCCGGATCAGATGAACGCCCTCAACGCGGAGCTCCGCCTCGCGATCGGCGCGACCTTCGCCGAGCTCGAAGCGGATCCCGACGTTCGCGCGATCGTGCTGACGGGAGCAGGTCGCGCCTTCTGCGCCGGCATGGACCTCAAGGAGATCGGCGGCGGTGGCGAAGGTCAGACCGGCTACGACCTCTCGGTCACGGGACAAGACGAGATGCGGTTGAATATCGCCGCTTTTTCGGGTCCGGTGATCGCCGCCGTGAACGGCGCGGCCGCGACCGCCGGCTTCGAACTCGCCCTGGCCTGCGATCTCATCTTCGTCGCGCGCGGCGCGAAATTCCTCGACACCCACGCCCGGGTCGGGATCGTCCCCGGCTGGGGCCTCAGCCAGCGCCTTCCCCGCCTGATCGGCATCAACCGCGCCAAGGAGGTCAGCCTCTCCGGCAACGCGCTCAGCGCCGAACGCGCCTATGAATGGGGCCTCGCCAATCGCGTCTGCGAGCCCGAGGCCCTGCTCGACGAAGCCCGTGGCCTCGCCGCCGACATGTGCTCCTGTGTCCCGGGCATCATGGAGCAGGTCAAGAGCATGATCGACACGGGCTATTCGATGCATTTCGATGATGCCATGGAGTACGAACTCCAGACCGGCATCGAGTCCTCCAAGAAGATCGACAGCGCCGAGATCGGAAAGCGCCGCGCCGATGTCATGAACCGCGGCCGAAAGCAATAAGCCCCCGAAACGGAGTTCCCCATGGCCCTCGACCTGCTCGCCGTCACCCATGTCAACGTGAACTGCTCGGACCTCGGGCGATCGATGCGTTTCTACCGGGATCTGGTGGGGCTCACGCCCCAGTCCCACACCCGACCGCATCCACAGGAGGGGGCGGGGTTCGGACTCCCGGGTCAGGTCGTCTGGGACGCCTATCTGCTGCACGATGACCGCGCCCAGGCGGGTCCCGCGATCGATCTGCTCGAGTGGCAGCAACCGAAACCTCTCGGCCGGCCCCACCCCGAAGCGAATCACCTCGGCTTCATGCGCGTGTGTCTCGCCGCCGAGAACCTCGATGCCCTGCACGCGAAGCTCGTGGCCGCGGGCGTGCGGACCCGCAGCGCGCCGGTCGAGGTCCCGGTGCTCGCGGATCAGCACGTGAAATTCTTCTGCTGCGATGATCCCGACGGCACCTGCATCGAGTTCGTCGAGCGCCCCGGGCCGGTCCGTCTCTCGCACATCAACATCAACTGCACCGACCTCGATGTGTCGAGCGATTGGTATCAGCGGACATTGGGCGTTCGTCCCATCGCCGACCGTGCCGAGCCGCCGCCGGCAAGCGGCGCGGGCTTCGGCTTCGAGGGTGACTGCGACTACCGCGCGGATTTCCTGGCGGTGAAGGGTGATCCCGGATCGCTGATCCTCGACCTGCTCGAGTGGAAGAACCCAAAACCGATCGGCGTGCCGCTCGTCGAAGCCAACCACCTGGGCGTGTTCCGGATGGCCTTCCTGGTCGCGAATGCCGAAGCCTCCTGCGCCGAGCTCGATCGCTTGGGGGTCGAGCATTCCGGCGTCTGCTGGCTCGAGATGGGGCCGGACCTGCCGATGATCGACGGACTGAACGCGGTCTTCTTCCGGGATCCGGACGGGACGATGCTCGAGTTGATCGAGGCGCCCACCATCAAGGCCGCCTAGCGCGCCGCGAGACCAGGCCGCGCGCGGGCGGAGACCAGGTCGCGCGCAGGCGAAAGGACGGCGCGCGTCGCGGCTCAGTCCGCGTAGAACTGCGCGGCCCAGCGCCGGAAGTCGGAGACCGGACCGTCGCCGTCGCAGAGCTTCGGCGATTCGCGGTAGGTCTTGTTCTCCCAGATCGGAAAATCCTGCTGGACGGCGAAGGCCATGTCGTCGGCATAGGACTTGTGAAACGTGGCCATCTCCTCGTCCGTTCGCCCCGACTTCTTTCCGATGACGCCGAAGCGCATGTGCAGGGTCTCCCCGTCGATCGGTGTCATCCCCATCACGATGACCGTCTCGCCCATCCCGGTGTACCGGACATAGCTCGACCCGAGCCCGGGATTACGACCGACCACGCGGATCTCGTCGTCCGCGCCGTCCATCGTCGTGACATTCTTTCGTGTCACCGCTTCCCAGAGAATCTCGTGCCCTTCGAATCGCACATCGCGCTCCGGCGGCGCGTCCATCAGATGCACCTCGTGGAAATGCGGCCAATCGACGCTGTTCTCGGCGACTTCCTGGGGATGAGTGCGGATCTTCCACTCGTAGGACGTCCACTCTTCGGTCCAATCCGGCGCGCGGTATTCGGGGATCTCCGGCGGCTCGAAGAGCGGATCGACCCGGTCGGGGTGGTACCAGGCCCAGACGAGGCCGCCCTGTTCACGACTCGGATAGGCCCGCGCTTTCGCGGGGGACGGCCGTCCTGGGCGGCTTCGCTTCAGATAGGGCACTTCGACACAGTCCCCTTCGCCGGAGAAGCGCCAACCGTGAAAGGGACAGCGGATCGAATCCCCCACCACCCGGCCGCCGACCCCGAGATGCGCGCCGAGATGCGGACAATAGGCGTCGAGAACGTGGACGCGGCCAGCGTCGTCCTGCGCCCCCTCCTCGCCTCGAAAGATCACGAGCTCCGTATCGAAATAGCTCCGGCGCTCGACGTCACCGGCCGCGATCTCGAAGCTCCAGGCGACGGGATACCAACCGAAGGGAAGACCAAAGGGAAAGCGGCTCATCGAATCGGGGCCCTTCACACGGCTGCGCATCACCTTCGCGCAACCACGCGCACCTTCACGAACAGCTCGAAAAATCGAACGCCCTCGCACGGGTGCGGCGGAGAAATCAGTCGAGGCCGTAGAGCATGGCCGCGTTGCCGTGCAGCACCTTCTCGACGAGCTTCTCGTCGAGATCACCCATCGCTTCGTTCACGTAGTCGCGCGGGTGTTGCGAGAAACCGTTCGCCGGACCGGGGTGCATGCAAGTCGGGTGCGGGAAGTCGGTCTCCCAGCACAAGTTGTCTCCGACCTGTTCGATGGTGGCACGCAGCGCCGCCTTCTCGAACCAGAAGCAGGCGTAGATCTGGCGCTTGAAATATTCGCTCGGCAACAGGTCGTACTCGGGATGATCGCGCCGCACCTGGCCATTGCTGAACTGCCAATCGCAGGCCTCGAGGAAGGCCGGCACCCAGCCGACGCCGCTCTCGACCGATACCAGGTTGAGCTCGGGGTAGCGATGACAGACGCCGCCGTAGATCAGGTCTGCGATGCAGCCCATATTCTGCATGAAGATCGTCGAGGAGGCGCGCGAGAACGACGTCTTCTGTCCGAGGTTGCACGGATCCTGGGTGATGTCCGAGAGATCGCCCGCGCCGATGTGGAAGCTGACCGGCAGGCCGGTCTCGTTCACCGCGGCCCAGAAGGGATCCCAGTGTTTGTCGGCCAGGCGCGGCTCGCCGAAGGCCTGGGGCTCGGAGCAGGCCAGGATGGACTTGTGGCCGATCGAGGCGGCGCGGTGGACCTCCTTCACGCACTCGTTCACGTCCCAGAACGGCATCGCCGCCACGGGCACGAGGCGATTCGCATCTTCGCTGCACCAGTCGACGAGGAAATCGTTGTAGGCACGGACGCATTCGAGCATGAGCTCGGGCTCCCCGAGCTTCAGGAAACCACCGGAGCCGAAGCCGCCGACGTTCGGATACAGAACGGCGGCCCAGATGCCCTCCGCGTCCATGTACTCGAGCCGCGCCTTGGCGTCGAAGGAACTCTTCGGAATGTCGTGGTAGCCGTTGCGGAATTCCGGGTACGAACCGTCGAAGCCCGCGGCGGTCGTGAACCCCGGCCCTCCCGCCGTCTGGTCGCCGATCATCCAGATATCGCGTCCATCGATGTGCTTGATGTGCGGCACCTTGTCGCCCCACTTCTTGGTCGAAACGCGGTCGGTCCAGACCCCCGGCGGTTCCGTGATGTGCGTATCGACATCGATCGGTTTGCAGCGATCGAAGATGCTCTCGGTCGTGAGGTCGGGGGCTGCGGCCATGGGATCGTCTCCGGCGATGGGTGTGCAGCAGAATCTAACTCGCTCCCCAGCGGCGCGGCACCCCCGATCCCCGCGGCACCCGGCTGGCCAGGGCCTGCAGCCCCTGCCACGCCCTCGCACACGCGGCGCGATGCGCTCGCGTCGTCGACCAGCGAGCGAGGCCCTGGCAAGCCGTGGGGCGCCTCCCCAGCCGGCGTCAAAGCCGCCTATAATGCGCGCAGACTCCGCGGCCTATTCTGAAGGGAACACGATGGCGAGCCAGAAATACGAAGACATGATGGCGATGATCCCCGGCGGCAATGTCGACGAGAACGACCCCGTCGAGATCGTCCGGGAGAAGATGCACGCCATCCATCCGACCTCGGCGCGACCGGGCACGATCATCGAAGCGGTGGATCTGGATGGGATCGAGGCCAAGTGGATCACCGCGCCCTCGAGCCAGGACAGCGAGCGCGTGATCCTGCACGTCCACGGTGGCGCCTTCGTCTCGACCGTCGTCGACCACTATCTCGACTACGGCGAGCATCTCTCGCGACACATGGACGCCAAGGTCGTGTGCTTTCAGTGGACCTGGGCAGACGAGTCGCCCTATCCCCGGGCGGTGGAGGACACCCTGACCGCTTACCGGGCGCTCCTCGACCAGGGGATCCCCGCCAAGAAGATCGCCTTCGCCGGGGATTCCTGCGGCGGCGGCATCGCCCTCGCGGCCCTCGTCGCCCTGCGTGACGCGAACGACCCCCTGCCCGCCTGCCTGATCGGGCTGACGCCCTGGCTCGACGCGGAGCAGACGGGGGACTCCGCCCTGCATCCGCGCGGAAGAGATCCCTTCGTTTCGCCGGAATGGATCCGCGCCCGGTTCAAGGATTACGCCGGCCCGAGCGGCGATCTGAAGGACCCGGGCATCTCGCCGCTCTACGCCAAACTCCACGACCTTCCGCCGATGTATATGAGCGTGGGCCAGATCGATACGACTTCCGACGACTCGACGCGACTGGCCATGCGCGCCGGCCAATACGGCTCGTCGGTGATCGTCGATTCGGCGGCGGACATGGTTCATGGCTATCTTGGACTCTGCTGCCAGTTCCCCGAGGCCACCGAAGGCATCGAACGCATCGCCAGCTGGTTGAAACAACGCATCCCCTAGTCCTTGGTCTTAGTCCTTGGTCCTTAGTCCTCGGCGGCCGCCCGAGCCGCCGGGGCCCCAAGCAACCCCAGACGACGACCCTCTCAGCAAGGAAATCCCGCCATGTCCGAACGAACCGCGACTGACAACGTCATGATCATCAGCGCCGACTGCCACGCGGGCGCCAAGCCCGCGACCTATCGCGAGTACCTGCCCGCGAACCTGCGCTCCGCCTACGACGAATGGCAATCCGCCTACGAAGCCGAGATGGAGGCGCGCACCGGAACTTTCTATGACCAGGAGGCGGAAGATGCGCGCAACAACGATCAATCGGTCTTGCGCGCGATCGAAGGCGAATGGGACCCGGCGATGCGCATCGAGCAGCTCGAGAGCGACGGCATCGCGGGCGAGGTGATCTTTCCGCAACAGGCGCCCTTTGGTGGCGGCCTGCTGCAATACCGGACGAAGGTCGACCCTGTGCACAATCTCGAGGGGCAGCGTGCCTACAACCGCTGGCTCGCCGATCTCTGCAACGAGAACCCCGGGCGACACGCCGGCGTCGGCATGATCACCGTCGAGGACATCGACGTCGCGGTCAAGGACACCATCGCCGCCAAGGAAATGGGGCTCTGGGGCGGCATCCTGATTCCGGCCGGAACCGGCGACAATCCCTATTACCACGACGAGCGCTACGAGCCGCTGTGGGCCACCTGTGAAGAGCTGGACATGCCGGTTCATACGCACTCGGGCTGGTCTCCGGACTACGGCGATGGCCCGGCCGCGACCGCGATGTTCGTGAACGAAGTGGCGTGGTATGCGAACCGTCCCTTCACCTGCTTCATCTGGGCCGGCGTCTTCGAGCGCTATCCGAAGCTCAAGCTCATCATGACCGAACAGGGATCGCGCTGGATCCTCGACAAGCTCGACCAGTTCGACACGCACTACACATCGGATCTCTTCAAATATTTCGGAGCCGGGCTCTCGATGGCGCCCTCGGAATATTTCAAGCGCCAGTGCTTCTTTGGGGCTTCGATGTTGTCACCCCGGGACTGCGGCCTTCGCTACGAGATCGGCGTCGACAAGTTGATGTGGGGCTCCGATTACCCGCATCTCGAGGGCACCTGGCCGCACACGATGGAAGCGCTCAACGCGACCTTCGGGCCCGTCGAGAGCGACCAGGAGATCCGGGACATCCTGGGGCTGAACGCAGCGAAGGTCTTCGGCTTCGACACCGAAGCCCTGAACAAGGTCGCCGACCGGATCGGTCCGACCCTCGCGGAGGTGCGGGGCCAGGCCTGAGCCGGCGTCGTTTCCAAACCGCGCGAGACCGCGGTGCCCAGCCGCGTGCCGAACACCCGCGTGCCAAGCACCAACGAAGAGGCCTCCTTACCCTACGGGGACAAGGGGGTCTTTCTCTTCGGATGCAAATCTTTCCGATAATTCCCGGCTTCCCGCTCGCTCTGGAGCGTCGAACGGCCGACACGTGAGAGGCGATCCGGCACCAAACGAGCCGATTCCCCGATCTCTCCCGTTTCAGAGCCCTTATAGAGCCCAAGCCAGAGCCCATGTCAGAGACAGAGCCAGAGACAGAGCCAGAATCAGCCTCAGAAGAGTCACCGCCGTCCCCGGACCCCGAAACGACGCTGGCCCCGGATCCGGAGGCGGAATGCGCTGCCCCTGCGATCGAAGTGGATGAGGAGACCCCCGGCCCCGCCAAGGGACGGGCCTTCTCGCTCCTGCTCGTCGTCGAAGACGATCTGACGGCCAACCGACTCGACGAAGTCCTGATGCGACCCCAGGGCTCGACCTTCGAACTCACGCGCGTATTGCGCGTCGAAGAAGCGCTCTTGCGACTCCAGTCGGACAGCTTCGACGCGATGCTGATCGACCTCTCCGTACAGGAAGCCGACGGCCTCGACTCGTTGATGCGCGCCAAGGCCGCCGCCAGCAGCGTCCCGATCGTCGTGCTGACCTATCAGCGAGACGAAGCCACGGCCATGCGGGCGGCTCGCGCCGGGGCCCAGGACTATCTCGCCAAGGGCGAGGTCACGCCGGAGCTGATTTCGCGCACGCTGGTCCATGCGATCGAGCGCCATCGCATCCTGCAGGACCTGACCGCCGCCAAGCAGCGCCACCGCTTCCTCGCGACCCACGACTCGCTGACCGAGCTGCCCAATCGCTACTGGTTCATGGAACATCTCGAGACCGCCCTCGCCGCCTGCGAGCGCCGCCGGACTCAGCTCGCGGTCTTCTTTCTGGACCTCGACGGGTTCAAGGCCGTCAACGACAACCTCGGGCACGCGATCGGCGACGAACTTCTGACCGACGTCGCCGCGCGATTGCGACGCGTCATCCGAAAGAAGGATCTGGTCGCGCGCATCGGCGGCGACGAATTCCTCATCGCCGTTCAGGACATCCCCGTGGAGGAGGACGCCCTCGCCCTCGCCAATACACTGCGCGAAGAAATCGAGAGCCCCTATCACCTCTCCGGCAACGAGTGCTGGATCAGCACCTGCGTCGGCATAGGCATCTATCCGCAGCACGGCCACGATGCCGACTCCCTCATCCAGAGCGCCGACACCGCCATGTACGAGGCGAAGAACTCGGGAAAGAATTGCGTCCACATCTACAACAGCGACCTCCACGAGAAGGCGGCGGAGCGCTTCGAGCTCGTGAACGGACTGCGTGAGGCGATTCATTCCGGCCAGCTCTACCTCATGTTCCAACCGCAAATCCAGGTGGCCACCGAAGAGATCATCGGCGTCGAAACGCTGGTGCGCTGGGAGCACCCGACCCGGGGCACCGTTTCGCCGCAGGATTTCATTCAGGTCGCGGAAGAGACGGGGGTCATGGTCCAGCTCGGCGAATGGGTGCTGCGAACGGCCTGCGAAGCCGCGGTCGCATGGCAGGGACTCGACCACGTCCGGGTTGCGGTCAACATCTCGGGTCGCCAGATCGACCAGAAAAACTTCACGGAACGCGTCGCCAAGATGCTCGAAGAGGTCGGCCTCGCGCCCTCTCGACTCGAACTCGAACTGACCGAGTCCCTCGCCGCCAATGAAGACACCTTCCGGGTCGTCGATGAACTGCGCGCGCTCGGAATCCGGGTGGCGATCGACGACTTCGGAACGGGCTACTCGACGCTGACCCTCTTGCGGCGAGTGAATGCGGATCTTTTGAAGATCGATCAATCCCTGGTCCGCGGTGCCGCGCAGACCGACCCCGACGGCGTGATCCTCGAAGGCATCATCCACATCGCCCGCGGCCTCGGCATCGAGGTCCTGGCGGAAGGGGTCGAGACGATCGACGAGATGCAGACGCTGCTCGATCGCGGCTGTAGCCAGATGCAGGGCTATCTCTTTTCGAAGCCCGTGGGCCGCGCCGAGCTCGACGCGCTCGCGACGGATCTCGACGCGAATTGGCGAATTCCAATCGTCTCCCCCGAGAGCTGGCAACC
>JAPIWU010232540.1:0-12576 GCA_037576205.1 Pyrocystis lunula | reverse complement strand
CTCCTCCGGCATGCCCTACCCCGAGTCTGTCACGGTAATCTCCGCACAATCTTCGCGCTCGGAAACCGATAATTGGATCACGCCCCCTGCCGGAGAAAACTTAAGGGCATTACTGAGCAGGTTTCTGAGCACTGTGCTGATCATATTGTAGTCCGCCTCCACCATCAGGTCGGTCTCCTGCTCTACAGTTATAGTGATCTCTTTGGCTTTCATCCCCTCTGTAAAGATGGTCATGCATTCCTCCACCAGCCCCTTTGTTTCGAACACTTCGGGCTGAAAATTGAGACCGTTGGTCTGAGAAAGCGCCCATTTCAGAAGATTATCCAACAAATGATTCACAGATGCGGAAGATTGATCCACCTGCTCGATGAGCTGATTGATGCGGTCCTCATCACCCTTTTTCCGGTAAAAAGAAAGCATCCGCCCTATGCCTTGCATGGAGGTGACAGGACCCCTGAGGTCATGGGCAACGAGCGCAAAAAACTTGTCCTTGGTCTTATTGGCAGCAAGCAGTTCATCCTGTGATCTGTTGAGGGCTTTGTTGATTTTGGTAACCAGCTGATTTTGCTTGTCAATCTGATTCTTGGACTTTTTCAGCTGAAAATAACCAAAAATCATGGCCACGCTGAGGATTAGAAATAAGACGGAAGCACCTCCGAATAGCCATTTTTGATTTCTCTCTTTGTCCAATATCAACCTGTTAAGCTCACCTTCCTTTTGCAAGGTTATAATTTCGTTGGCTTTCTTCTCAGATTCATATTTTTCATTGAGTTCGTTAATTACAGCCAGATCTTCTGAGTTTTTAATGGAATCAACCGCGGCCACATGTTTCCTGTAACTCTGATATGCTTTGGCTACCTCCCCGGTAGTTTCATATAACTTCACTAACTCCTGGTAAAGATTTCGCTGACTTATAAAATCGCCTAACAACTCAGGCATGGCTTCTGCCTTGGTAAAATATTGCTCAGCGGTCGACAGATTACCCATTTGTTTTTCCATCGACCCGAGTGAAATGTAGGATTGCAACATACCCATCTTATTGCCCAGCTGCTCTTCAATCTGAAGGGATTTCAGTTGATATTTTCTTGCATCGGCATACATCCCCTTCTTGAGGTACGCCTCTCCCAGGCCACTGTAGCCCCAGGCCTGATTCAAGACCATTTTAGACTTTATGGCATAATCAACGCAGTTTTGAAAATAATAAATAGCCGAATCATAATTGGCTTCTTCCTGAAAAACAGTCCCGAGATATTGGTAAGCTGTTGAGAGGCCGTTCAGGTAATTATTGCGTTTGTAGATATCAAAGACTTTGTAAAAGAGGGGTTTGGATTTTGCTCCTTCACCCATGATCATATAGATCAGCGCAATATTGAGCTGCGCATCAGCTTTGTCTGTTTCACTTCCCAACCTATCAAAAATCTCAGCAGCCCTGATATAGCATTCCATTGCTTTCGTAAAATCTGACTGGTACCAGTAGTACCCACCAAAATTCAGGGTGTTGCTGGCAATCAATACAGAATCCTGAAGCTCTTCGGCCAGGGCTTTGGCTTGCTCCCCATAGTACAGCGCAGAATCCATGTCAATGGTCATATAAAGGCCGAATAGCGAATTGACCCACCGGGTTTCCACAGAATCATTGGGTGGATTTTTCAGCATTGATTTTAAACTATCCACCAACGATAACCCCTGGGCACCGGCCAGTAGAGAACCAAAGTAGACTAACAAATACAGTGAGCAACAAATGACTCTATTCATGGCGATAAGTATGGTTGGCAATGACTAATATCAATAAATCACAACAATCTGAGTCTGTTCATCAGGTTGTTTTTATAAGCTCCCCCCAGAGGAAGTGACTTCTCACCTACTTCCACCACCATATCCACATCATCAACTCCATCTACTTTTTCTATGTTCACGATATGAGACCTGTGAATTCGCACAAACACGGTGGGATCCAGCTTTTCTTCCAACTGGTTCATAGATGAGCGAATCTGAAAGCTGCGCTTATCTGAGACAATCTCACAGTACCGATCCTGGCTAACCTCTATCCATCGGATATCGGCCCAGGTCACCTTCACCAACTTACTGCCCGATTTGATGAAAAAGCTTTCATTGAGAACCAGGTCCTCAGACCAGCCTGAAAATTTGCCAGTGCTCGCTTCCTGATCCTTTTTGCCCAACTTGAATATTGCCAGTTCAATGGCCGCCTGCAATGAAGGCTTTTCTATGGGCTTAATCAGGTAGGCGTACGGGTCGGTCCGGAGCGCCCTGGAAATGGTCTCTTTGTCTACAAATGACGTTGCAAAAATGATAGGCGTTGGGCGAATACTATTCATTTTTCCGGCAATGGTCACCCCATCGTCGGTATCTTTCAAATCAATGTCCAGAATCACCAAATCCGGCAAAGTGGCATTGAACATGCGCAACATCTCCACTTCATTGTCGAATATGCCGATGAGGTCATACCCCAGCTCATCCAGAATCATTTCCATTTTACTGGCATGAACCAGGTTATCCTCAGCTACCAGTATCCTCAATTTTGCCATAAATCCACATTAGGCCTTATTTGGCACATAAATGTGCTGTTAGGTATCCCGAATTAAGCCAATTCCGACGAAACAGACAACTACTATACCCTATTCATCTTGCGAGCAGACACAAAAAAACCAGCTCCCTGGGAGCTGGTTTAGAGACTCACCTAAAGGTCAGTCCGCCTTAGTATGGTCAAAACTTCTAGTGCTTTACGATCCTGTGGTGACTAACCAATTGACCTCTGGCATTGAGCACCCGAATGAGGTAAACACCTGAGCTAAGCTCACCCATTTGAATCGTCTTATTGGTTTCACTCTCCTGCAGAAGCACACCCATCAGGTCATACACTTTCACCTTCAGCCCTGCTTCACCAGTTACCATTATGCGTTCAGTGGCTGGGTTCGGATAAACTTTAACGTCATTTAACCCGGCCGTGCCCAATGGCAATATGCTGGTCAGCACAAAACTCCCCTGGGCCGAACCCTGATAGTTGGTTTCGGTGATGGTTACCACTACTGCATAAGTACCCCCTTCGGTGGGTGCACCGGCGCTCCCATCATAAGTGATCTCGTAAGACAAGTCAGCCGGGTCAGTAGTTACGGTTGGCATTTTAGCACTACCATCCGCCTCCTGCTCCAGGTTACTTAGACTCACGGTAGCTGTAGCCTTGGTAATGGTAAGTGTGCCCTCGGTATAACTAAAAGTATAATTCTGAGCTGCTCCACCAGAAGCAGTGATCGCATAAGTCCCCACATCGCTTGCCTCAATGGCAGTGCTGGAGACAGCAGGAACCGCTTCCAAATCTGCCTCCGAATCACTACCAATGTAACCCTGAATACTGGCGGTGAACTCAGGATTTTCTTCCCCGTAAATTCGGGTTTTGTCCTCTGCTGTTACTGTCAGGTCAGCTTTGCCGGCCTCAAAATTCATACTCACTGAGGGTGCAGGGTTGAAAGATTCATCTCCATCCTGTGTAGCCAGCACGGTCACCTCTCCTACACCTGTTACGCTCAGTTCCGAACCAGAAATGGTTGCCGGACCTGAGTTCACCACATATACCACCCCCAAACCCGAGCTTGCCGTAGCCTCCAGCACAAATACATCTCCGTATTGCTTTCCGGAAATAGCTTCGAAAATGATCGTTTGAGCTAATTTGGAGGGATCAGTCACATTAAAACTCAGACTCGTAGTTATCGCGGCGTGATAGTTCTGATTACCCGGCTGACTGGCGCGGATGATCACTGTACCCGTGCTGCCTGTAAGCGTAATAGTAGTGCCCGAGAGGCTCGCCGGACCGGTAATCTCATAGGTGAGTGGCAGATCAGAGCTTGCAATGCCTATGATCTCGAAAGGATCATCTGTGACCAATTTATCTGCAATGGTTTCCAGCGCAATCGCCTGATCGGCCTTTTCTATTGTAAGGTTAGCTGACACATAAGTGAAGGTATAATTACCGGCTTCACCGCCTGACACGACGATCTCATAAGTGCCGGCATCACTTTCCGCCGAAGCATTGCTGCTGATTGCGGGCATGGTCATCAGCACCTCCTCTCCTTCTCCATTCACAAAGCCTTCTAACTCATAAGTAAACTCCGGAAGGTCATCTCCGTAGACGATGATCTCCTCCTTTGCTGTGGCGGTAAGTGTAGCCCTGGCTACAGTAAACGAGCGGCTCTCTGTCGCAGGGTTGAAGGTATCATTCCCTGACTGACTGGCAGTGACAGTTACTTCTCCCACTCCTATGATTTTCAGTATGGAGCCGTCAAGAACGGCAGGTCCCTCCACATCAAACGTCAGATCCAAATCTGAATCAGAGGAAGCTTCCAGTGCAATAGGCGTGGCTCCATAAATCTGGTCAGCAATTTCTGTGAACGAAATTGTCTGAGAGGTTTTGGTCGCATCGGTCACTGTAAATCTAACGGTCTCTGTTGCCGCAGCATTGTAGTTGGTACCGCCGGACTGACTTACCAACACTTCAACCACTCCGGTAACTCCTGTCAGTGTGATGAGGTTACCCTCATTGGTTGCAGGGCCGGTTACTTCATAGCTAAGTTCCAGACCAGAGGTGGTACTCGCCACCACCGTGAATGGTTCAGCAGCAACATCCTGATCAGCTATGGCTTCTATGCTAATCACCTGATCGGCCTTGACCACAGTGAGAACACCCTTGTCATAACCAAAGGAATAGTTGTCAGCCTCTGCACCAGAGCCTGTAATCTCATAGCTCCCTACATCACTTGTCGCTGTGGCGGCTGTGGAGATGGTTGGTGCGGTAGTGATAACTGTGGCATCGTCAGCATTGACAAAACCGAAATACTCAAAGGTAAAACTCGGGTTTTCTGCTCCATACACTCTCTGCTGGTCATCAGGTGTCACGGTCAGGGTGGCTTTTCCCACTGTCAGACTGCCCTCCACGAGGATCAGGGAGTAGTTATCAGCGGATCCACCGGATAATGTAATGGGATAGCTGCCCACTTCACTCAGTTCATCAGCCATCGCCTCGGCAGAAGGCTCTGTTATTACAGCCACAGTCTCACCATTAACAAAGCCGGCATAACTAATCGTCAATGCAGGATTAACCGCACCATAAACCTTACTCTTCGAATCTGCGGTGGCGGTGAGGGTCGCTTTGGTAATTTCGAATGTCATCTTGAGCGAAGCGGCATTGTACGCTTCATTGCCTGCCTGACGAGCAATAATACTGGCCGTACCTACCCCACCAATACTTATCAGCTCATCCTCGAGCGCTATAGGGCCTTCTGTGGTATAGGTCAGTTCCAGACCGGAATCGGTGGATGCTGAAAAGGAAAAAGGCGCAGCTCCATAAACCTTATCTGAAATAGAAACCATGGTAATCTCCTGCTTCAATCGGGTGGTATCCAGCACATCAAAGAGGATGGACTGGGTTTCTGCAGCCTGGTAATTGTTATCCCCTGCCTGATCGGCGTAGATCACCACCGTACCGGGAGCTCCACTCAGGGTCACTGTATTTCCTGACAAGCTGGCCGGCCCTTCTATGCTGAATGCCACTTCCAGGCCAGAAGTAGCCGTAGCCGTCACCTCAAACGGCTCATCTATAATCTTCTTCTCCGGGACTTCCTCAATGGAAATTTCCTGACTGGCCGGATCAACCGTGAGTAGTCCATCTACAAGGGTAAGCGTGTAATTGATACCTGATCCGTTTGACAACTCAATCGGATAAGTGCCGGCATCCGATGCTACCGTGGCGGTGGTGGAAATAGACGGTAAGCTTTCGAGATCCTCCACATCATCACCATTTTCAAACCCGGAATAGGTCACGGTCAACTCGGGATTTTCCTCACCGTAAGTTTTGGATTGATCATCCGCGGTTACAGTGAGTTCTTTTTGGGTAACTGTGAGGAGTCCATCCTCAAGAGTGAGCACATAATTATCCGCAGACCCATCCGTAAGGGTAATGTCGTAAGTACCCACTCCACTCAGCTCTGTAGCACTGGTGACGGCAGTAGGCTCCACAATATCTGCTGGATCATCTTCATTCAAAAATCCTGAATAGGACATGGTGAATTGTGGGTTTTCCGCCCCATAAACCCTGGTCTTCGCATCAGCCGTAGCTGTCAACTGTGCTTTCTCTACGGTCAACTGGCCATCTTCATAAACGAGATCATAGTTGTCATCACTCCCGTCTTCCTCAACAGACAGAATGTATATGCCTGCATCGCCTACAGCTTCTGAAACAATTACTCCAGATGGCTCCTCATCAATAACATCCGCTGTTTCATTTAGCACAAAACCAGAGTAACTATAAGTGTATGTTGGTTCCAAATCACCATAGGTCATGGATTGATCGTCTGCCGTTACCGTAAGCATGGCTTTAGTGACAGTAAGGACTCCAGTCTCATATGCCAGCACATAGTTATTGTCCTCTCCACCGGACAGGGTGATGTCATAGGTTCCTACCTCGCTGGTCACGGTCGCTTCGGTAGACCCAGAAGGAGGGGTATCAACCACCGAACCATCATCCTCATTCACCAATCCCAAATAAGAAAAGGTGAACGCTGGAAGTTCGGCACCATAAACCTTACTTTTCGGATCTGGAATTGCTGTGAGTAGCGCCTTATTGATCGTGAGAGGCTGGGTGATCTGGGCTGCCTCATAGTAGTCATTCCCGGCAAAATAAGCCCGAACATCTGCCTGACCTGCCCCCTCAATGGTTACTGAGGACCCATCGATGGCTATTTGGTCTGTGTCCTCGCTATCAAAAAGTACCTGCAACCCCTCGATGATGGAAGCGTCCAGTTCAAAACCTTCGTCACCATAAGTCACACTTTCCAGTTCGGTAAAAACAAGCTCAGGATCAAGCTTGGTGAAAGTCCAGCCTGGATTATTTCCCAAATCGAGCGTGGCCACTCCGATAAAATCAGCAGCGCCTCTGGCTTCAATACCATAAAGTTCACCCCATTTTAACTCAATGGTCTCGGCATCTGAGTAAATACGGGAAGGTACCGGATGCTCATCGCCTCTCGATAAGGTAATGGGATCTTCCTGCGAGCCCCCTTCGGCGGTCAGCGCATCAAAAGACAAGTGACTTTTAAACAGTACGGTCAAGTCTGTGCCTCCATCCAGGGTGAGTTCATTCATATGAAAATAGGTACCAACCTCTACCTCACCACTCAAAGTAACCTGCCCGACACTACCCATTGCGCTACCTCCAAAAGTACCCCCCGAGGGCATCGAAATGGAACAATCGGTACCAGTAACCTCCTCATCAGAAACCACATAGAAAGACTCACCTATCTCAAAGCTGGCGCCAGAAAGATCCACGGTAGAAGTCATATTGTCCAGGTGCAAATCCCCTATGGTAAAAACGTCTGCTCCAAAGTCGATTCCTCCTCCAGTTACTTCCAGGGATTCCAGATTCAGACCCTCTGGAATGCTCAACACATTATCATCACTACTCTCGGCATATATCTTCAGCGATTTATTGAATGTGGCCCCATTCGCATCAAAAGTGTGTACATCATAGAGGTAGAATTCCTGTACATCAAATTGAGCTTTGTCACTCAGCACAGCAGATCCGAAAACCGTCAGCCGCAGCACATCTGATGATGAATAAGAATAAAACCTGACAGGCGAATCCATTCCGCTCATATCAAGATTAGCTACCTGGTGTCCATTTGGATGAATGATCACCCCCAATAAGCCTTGACTATCGAAAGATTCGGCATCAAAGTACACATTGTCATGGCGCCCTGGGGCCCTTGAATGGAGTTCGGAACCACCGGATGTCGTGGCCCAGCTAGTGGGGCTTGACCACTGAGCTCCATTGGTTGGAGCTACCCAATAAAAATCCAGAGCTTCTGTTCCATTGATGGTCCACCCTGTATTGTTCCCGGCATCTACACTTTCATTGGCCGTGAAGTTGGCTCCACCGGTGGCTTCAGAATCCGATATTATCAGCGCGTTGGCACTGATACTGGCATAAGATGACATTGAAAAAGTATACTGAGTTCCCGGAATACTGCTCTTCATCACATTCGGGTTGGATACTAAGCTGTACATGGAGAGGTTTTGCAAAATCTCAATAGTAGAACCCGCTAAGAAAGTAATTTCACTTCCCGAAGTAATACTCAGGGTATTGGCTGTCACATCCGACTCCACGTTTACCTTGCCATTGAACTTTAGGTAATAGACCCCCTGGTTCTTACGATCGGCATATCTATTGGTAACCTCGATCTGAGCATACCCTTTGGTGAGCGTACCCGATGAATACCAGGACAAAAGGAAGTTCTCTGCAACAATGTCAGCCTTGCCCAAATCAACAGTGGTGTTATTGTAGGTGTAATATTCTTTAAGGACTATATCTGTATAGGCTGCTCCATCATTGAATACAATCCCACCCCGCTGATGATCGATATTCACCTCAGGGGCATTTAAGTCTCCGACGATTTCCACCGCACCTGCGTCTTTGTATATGTACCATTCATGCTCGCCAAATGTTGCGCCATCTGCCGTGAGCGTTTGATTGGAATCTGATTCAAAATACATTTCGAGATCAATGGTGGCCTTTGGATCAAAATTCAGCGACCTGATAGGATGTAGGTGCCCTTTTTGACCTTCACCTTTCAGCGACATTGTATTGGACAATGAAACCATGGAAAGGTCGTTGAATATCACTGGCGAAGAAACAGTCACCACGCTATTGTTCTCACTGAATGAGTTGGCATCAAAAATGACATTGTCGTAGTAAGAAGGTAAACGCATCATTAGATCGTCACCTCCGGAGGAAGCCGCCCAGTGATTTTCATAATCATCCCAATCTCCTGACCCACCTACCCAATAAAAATCTGTGGGCGTGGCAGCTCCATCGAAAATCCAGCCCGTATTTCCTCCCAAATCAAGGGAATTGGTGGCCGTGAATACCGCCTCACCTGTGCCATTGATATTCGTCAACGACACATTTTCTGCCGACACAGCCTCTGAATCATTGACGAAACTGAGCTCAGAATTTGCGCTAATAAAAATAGCCTGCACAGTGCCATCCGCGATTAGCTGGTCAAAAGTGATATCCCTTGAAGCATAATTCTCAAAAGATACCATCGCACCTGGCCTGAACTCTAAAGTATTAAAGGTCATATCGTCCACGTTTGTCACCCTCACGTCTCCGTTAAATATCAAATGGTTAAGTGCCGGATCGTCATAGTTCATGTAGCCATCCTGGGTTCCCCCTAAGCCAGTATTAAATATCTCCACAGATGACTGATTATTGTCCATGAGCTTTGACCCGTCCCATACTCTCAGGTAACTTGTTTTCACGGTGGAATTGGAAATATCCAAATAGCCAGACTCAGAACCAAGTTGTAACCTGTCCGCTTCCAGAGAAAACCCATCCAGAGTCACTGTGCCTTGATCACCTGTTCCACCGAAATAAAACTTACTCAAGACCAGGTCTCCCAACATCCTGTAGTTACCAATGCCTTGCATATAGATATCATAGGACACCTGAGGATCACCATTTGGGTGAATGGTCTGATCACCGGCACCCGAAAAGTGAAGCTCTGTCAAATTGGTTTCGAACAATGGGTCTGAACGAAGGGATCCATTGATGTGCAACACTCCATGTTGGCTGGTGGAAGGGAATTCATGTGTAGTATACAGGTACAGCTTGTCTGTCAGGTCGTTAATCATCAGGCTCCCCATGAAAAGATCAGTGGAGTCAGTATACACTACCGTTTCACCGGCCGTAGACTGCTCATCGAAGTAGACGTGATCGTAAAGGTCTGGAACTGATGAATGGAAAATACTGCCACCAGAGGAGGTGGCCCAGTGGTTTGCATAGTCTTCCCAGGCTCCTGATCCACCTACCCAGTAGTAATCATTGAATACCGGTCCGGTGATATTCCACCCGGAATTATTTCCTCCATCAATAGAATTGGTGGCCTCATAGGTCTGATCGCCGGTGATCTTTATATCCGTAAGCTGAACCCAATCTGCGGAGACTTCTGCCCCATCAGACATGATCAATGACACCTGTGATCCCGGGTAATAGCTTCTCAGTTTAACGGGACTCTCCTGAGTGCCATTTATAGCCAAACTACCTGTAATGGTCAAAGCATCACCTGCAGAAAAGAGGAAAGTCAAATTACTCCCTGCTTCAATTATCAGGTTTTGAAAGACGGCCTCACCCAAACCTTGTGGAGGTACGTCTGAGTATATAACGAAGGTATGGTACTCCGCACCAATACCACTACCATCAAACTTTAAGTTAAGCAAACTGGAAGCAGTAGTTATTACGCTGGTGCCCGCCACAAACTCAAAGCCCGATGTGGCATCAAAGAAATAGGTCGACTGAATGTTAATGTTTGCATCGGTCAGATCCAGCTTATCACCTTCACCTCCTTTCTCAAATAGGCTATGGAGTGTCAAAGTAAGCCCATCATCCAGGTATAGACGGCCGGATTCGTGTTGTAACCTACCTGTAGTCATATCAGAAATAATGATATAGGCCCCCCCTCCTGCAAAGAAAATATCCTCCTTCATGTTGGCTCCATTGAAACCGACAGTAACAGAGTCGCTCGCTGAAGTCAGGATATAGACATCCTCGAAACTAACATGGCTATTCAGGGATACATTTCCATAGATATTCACAAAATCCTGAGAATAATGAGTATTGTCAAACACTATGTCAAATGCAGTGGAGCTAGTGGTTATATCCCTCACATTATAGGGGTCATCTATGGTCACGGTAAAGTCTTCCGTACCTGAGTTATCGTCAAAGATGACGTTGATGGTCTCGTCCGGGAGGCTGTTAACTGGTTCTCCGCCACTGGTAGCTGACCAGTGGGCACCATCGTTCCAGCTACCTTCCCCACCGATCCAATAGTAGGTCTCCACTACCAGCAGTTCTGTGGCGGAAACTTCCCGCCCCAGTAAGAGGGTGACAATTAGAATAAAATAGAAATGTACTTTCATGATTTTTGCGGTTTGGTGTGATTCAAAAACTGGTCTGGTTTAGACCAGTTAGTAAAGACCAAATGTATCATGAGGGTCACCACCCATACCCGACATATTACCCTGAAGAATCGGACAAATGCTCGTCAATAGAAAAGAATCAGGCTTTTAGGAGGTCGGAAGGGCGCTTACCGAAGCGCTGCGTGAACTGGGAAGAGAAATATTCTGTCTTATCAAAACCCACCAGATTGGCGGCTTCAGCCACCGTGTGGACACGCTTTGCCATTAATAATTCCCTGGATTTTTGAAGGCGCACTTCCTTGATCAACTGCTGCGGACTCAAGCCGGAAATGGCTCTGATTTTTCGCTGGAGCTGGCGCTCACTCATAGCCAACTCTGAGGCCAGATAACTCACCGAAAGCAGGCCGCTCGTAAGCTGTTCAGAAACAATGGCCTGGAGGCGCTTCATAAACTCCTGATCTACCGTGAGTGGCTGATCAATCGTCTCAGGATCCTTTCTGGCAATTCTATTTTGCAGAATATTTTTCACCCTGGCCAGCAGCTCCCATTTATTGAATGGCTTGGTGAGATAATCATCCACTCCGGCCGTAAGGGCTTGTAGCTTATCCTCCTCGGAGGATCGTGCCGTGAGCATCACGAGCGACAATCCGCTGTGTCGTAGTTCATTTTTAATCCTACTCATCAGTTCAAAGCCATCCAATCTGGGCATCATCCAATCTGAAATGAGGATGTCAAATCTCTTTGATTCCAGGTGTTCCCATGCCTCCGCACCATCTGCAGCCTGGGTCACCAGAAAATATGGCTCAAAGATATGAGAGATAAAAGCACGCATCTCCGTATTGTCTTCGGCTATCAGAACAGAAGGTGTATCCACTTCAAAGAGGTCCGAATAAATTTCGGCACTCTGTATCAGGCCTTGTAAAATGTCTTTTTTGAAAGACTCATCTTCTGAAATTATTTCATTCCCCCCACCTTCAGACAGCTCCACGGGAAAATCAAAAGTAAATTCCGTACCCCTACCAAAAGCACTTTTTACGGATAATTGCCCTCCAAACAAGTGTGCCAATTCTCTGGAAAGTGCCAGGCCGATGCCCGTGCCGCCCTGGGCCTTATTATCTTTCTCCGCCTGATAAAATCGGTCGAAAACAAACGGAAGGTCATCTGCATGGATACCAGGACCGGTATCGGAAACGGTAATACTTATACGTCCATCCGAATGAGGGTAAACTACGGAAAGATGAATTTCACCCCCATCAGGAGTGAACTTGATCGCGTTGGAGAGGAGATTATTGATAATCTTGCTGAATTTCTTTTCATCGATCATCAGAGTGAGGTCTTCAGGCGCTTCAAATGCCAACTCCCCAACGATCCTTTTTTGAGCAAATCGAAAAGCATACGAGGCAAAAAGCTGATCAATGAGTTCACGTATCGGCACGGGATTCTTGATCAGCTTAAGTTTCCCGGCTTCCAGTTTTGCAAGGTCCAGGATTTCCTCCACCAACTTTAGCAGGTTGCCACCATTAGCGCGAGCTGTTTGTAGTGCCTTTGAGATCTCTGGATTCACAGGACCAAGGTCTCCTTCTATGATCACCT
>JAPIWU010232539.1:0-34611 GCA_037576205.1 Pyrocystis lunula | reverse complement strand
GCGCGGCTGGCGGGAGCCGATCGAGGAGGCGGTGGCGGCGCTCGATGCCACCCGTACCAGCCAGCGGCACTCGGCTGCGCGGGCGATCGCGGAATTCGTTTCCGAGGCGATGACCCTCGTCGTCGAACGCCGGGTCGAGGAGTCCGAGGATTCGGAGCGGCTGACGCTGGAGCTCGAAGCCGAATACAAGGACCGACTCGCGCGCCTCGAGGCGAAGCATCGGCGAGACGTGCAGCGGCTCTACGGACACCGCTCCCTCGAAGCCCACGCGGGGCGATTGGAATTGCTGGAGAGCGATCTCTTCTCCGAGGGCACCTGGTTGCGCTTCGGACTTCGGCGCAGCGACCTCGTGACCGTCGGCGCGGTCGGGGGCGCCACGACCGGGGGGGTGCTGGATGTCGCCCTCGGCGGGGCCTCGTTTCTGCTCGGCGCCGCGGCGGGTGCGGCGATCGGAGGGGTGCTCGGCTGGCTCGGCGCCGGGCGACTCGCGGAGCTCAAGCTGGTCGACCGGCCGATGGGCGGTCGCCTCGCCCGCTTCGGCCCTTCGCGCAACCCCAACTTTCCCTTCGTGCTCTTCGGCCGCGCCCGCTACCACTGCGGGCTGCTGGCGGCACGCACCCACGCCATGCGCGAGGTTCTCGAACTCGACGTCGAGCTGGAAGACCGCATCGGCCTGGACGGCGAAACCCGCAGGGCACTCGCCGAGGCGTTTGCTGAAATCCGCCGGCGAGGCACTGATTCGGCCCGCGGTCGCGAGGCGGTTACGGCCTTGATGCGCATCACCGAGGCAATTCTGGTGGAGGACGAGGGGCGGCAGGAGAAAAGCGCGTAACCGAGAGGCGGATCGGGTCACTCCCCTATGGTCCAGGCCGCCGCCGATCGGCGCGCCCTGTCTCCTGGGTCCGCGCCGTCTAATGGGCATGCCCCGTCGCGCCGGCCCGAGATCGCGATATCGTAATGGTCTCTCGGCCCCGAATGGGGCCGTTCCTGCTTGGAGAGCTCCTGATGCCGGATTCCGCCGCGTCCTCTTTGAATCCCCCGTCGAATCCCCCGACGAAGAATCAGCGCCTGCTCGACTGGGTCGCCGGAATCGCCGCGCTGACTCAGCCGGAAGGGGTGGTCTGGTGCGACGGATCCCAGGAAGAGTACGACCGCATGTTCGAGATCATGCTGTCGACCGGGACGGCGGAGCGTTTGAACGACGAGCTGCGGCCTAATAGCTATCTCGTGCAGTCCGATCCGGCGGACGTGGCGCGTGTCGAAGACCGCACTTTCATCTGCTGCGAGAAGGAAGAGGACGCGGGTCCGACGAACAACTGGTTCGAACCGGCCGAGATGCGGACGAAGCTCGAAGGGCTCTTCGCCGGGGCCATGCGCGGGCGGACGATGTACGTGATCCCGTTCAGCATGGGGCCGATCGGTTCGCATATCGCGCATATCGGGGTGCAGGTGAGTGATAGCCCGTACGTCGTGGCGAACATGCGCATCATGACGCGAATGGGCGCGAAGGTGCTCGACGTACTCGGCGAAGACGGCGAGTTCGTGCCGTGTCTGCACTCGGTGGGCGCACCCCTCGAGCCCGGGCAGGCGGATGTCGCGTGGCCCTGCGACGGCGAGAACAAATATATCGTCCACTTCCCCGAGTCGCGCGAGATCTGGAGCTACGGCTCGGGCTACGGCGGCAACGCTCTGCTCGGCAAGAAATGCTTCGCGTTGCGGATCGCCTCGTCGATGGCGCGGGAAGAGGGCTGGCTCGCGGAGCATATGCTGATCCTCAAGCTCACCTCGCCCAGTGGCGAGTCGAAATACGTGGCGGCGGCCTTCCCGAGCGCGTGTGGCAAGACCAATCTGGCCATGATGCAGCCGGTGCTCGATGGTTGGAAGATCGAGACCGTGGGCGACGATATCTGTTGGATGAAATTCGGTGCCGATGGGCAGCTCTACGCGATCAATCCCGAGGCGGGCTTCTTCGGCGTGGCACCCGGGACCAGCGATGATTCGAATCCCAACGCGATGCGCGGTCTGGATGCGAACTGCATCTTCACGAACGTTGCGAAGACCGATGACGGTGATGTCTGGTGGGAAGACATGGGCGAGAAGCCCAAGCATCTCACCGATTGGCGCGGCAACGACTGGACGCCCGCGGACGACTCCGATGCGGCGCATCCGAACGCGCGCTTCACGGCGCCGGCGAGTCAGTGTCCGGTGATCGCACCCGAGTGGGAGAATCCGGACGGCGTGCCGATCAGCGCGATCCTCTTCGGCGGTCGTCGCGCCACCGTCGTTCCCCTCGTGCACGAAGCGCGGGACTGGAACCACGGGACCTTCCTGGGCTCGATCATCTCGAGTGAGAAGACGGCGGCCGCGGCGGGCACCGTGGGCGAGCTGCGCCGCGATCCGATGGCCATGCTGCCCTTCTGTGGATACAACATGGCGGACTATTGGAGTCATTGGCTCGAGATGGGTCGCAAGGACGGGGCCCAGCTGCCGCGCATCTTCTACGTGAACTGGTTCCGCAAAGACGCGGATGGTTCGTTCCTGTGGCCCGGATTCGGCGACAACAGTCGCGTCCTCAACTGGGTCTACGAACGCTGCGCCGAGAAGGTGAGCGGTGTGGAGACAGCGATCGGCGTGTTGCCCGCCGAAGGGGAGCTCGACCTCGAGGGCCTCGACGTGAGCGACTCTGCCCTCGAGACGCTCACGAGCGTCGATGTTGCGGGCTGGTTGTCGGAGATCCCGAAGATCCGAAAATTCTACGCTCGCTTCGGCGAACACATGCCCGAGGAACTCATCGCCGAGCTCGACGCCCTCGAAGGCCGCCTGAAGTCCGCGGGCTAGCGACTTCGTCGAGTCTTCTCGACGTCCGTTCGACTTCCGTCTCGATCCCGGGAGGCGAGGTCCGCGCTAGGCTTACGCAGATCATGCTGAGTGATTCCGCGGCTGCGCTGTGTCGCACCTATCTTGCGGCCCAGGCGCTCGGCGCCGAGGTGACCCGGGGCCCCGGCTGTCGCATCGTCCGGCAACCGGCGGCGCCGATCGTGCACGATGTGAACCATCTGCAGGTCGACGGGGTCGACGGGGAAGTCGATCCCGCCGCCGCGCTGGCGCTCCTCGAGACCCATCTCGGGGACCGTTCCTATCGCCAGGTCTATGTGACCCCCGCGACGTCTCCGGCGCTCGTGGCACGACTCGTCCTCGAGGATTTTCGCCCGGATCCGACGCTGCAACAGTTGCTCGTCGGGAATCTACTCGGCGAGCGGCCGCCGTCGTATGCGATTCGGCGGGTGCGCTCGGAGGCGGATTGGGTGCACCTGGATCGCCTGGTGCGCGCCGATCACATCGAGACCCGGGACAAGAACCCGGACTTGCCGCATACCGCCTACAGCGAAGAACTCACCCGCCAGATCCAATCGGTGCGGCGGAGCGTCGCCCGCGAGATCCACTTTTTCATGGCCTGGGTCGACGAGGAACCCGTCGGGTTCTTTTCCTCCTGGCCGGGGGTGGAGGGCATCGGCATGGTCGAGGACCTCTTCACGCTCCCCAGTCACCGCAACCGGGGCATCGCCCGGGCCCTGATCCACCACTGCGTGGCGGACGCCCGCGCCCGGGGCGCCGGTCCGGTCCTGATCGGCTCGGAACCGGAGGACACGCCGAAACATCTCTATGCGGCGATGGGCTTCGAGCCGACCTGCGTGACGACGGGTTGGCTCAAGACGCTGGAGTCGCCTCGTTAGGCTGGCCTCTTCCCGGTCGTTGGGCCGGCTCCTCCCGCGAATCAGTCTTCCCAGGCCGGTGCGATGATCTGACCCGCCCGCGCCATCGCGACCGCTTCCGCGCTCTGGACCTCGACGTAGCCCTGGCTGCTGGTCGGATTGAGTCCGTCGCTCGCTTCCATGGAGGCATCCGCCGGATTGTAGAGCGAGGCCGGGACATCGGTCAGCTGCTGGAAGAAGAGGTTGCCCTTGTAGAGCCCGAATTCGACGGTGCCGCTCGCGTGCGATGCCATCACGTCGATTGCGGCGAGGGCGGCGCGGGGCGCTGGGTCGAAGAGGCGGCCGTCGTAGATGTGATCGGACACCATGATCGACATGCGTCGGAAGAAGGCGGTGGCCCGCCGATCGAGCACCGCCTGGTAGACGGCTTCGAGACCGCGCCCGAGGAGTTCCATACCGGGGGATTCGTAGACGCCGCGGCTCTTGGTGCCGATGATCCGGTTCTCGAGGGCGTTCGAGATGCCGATTCCGTTTCGCCCGGCGACCTGATTGGCTTCGACGAGCATGGGGTAGGCGCCCAGGGCCTTGCCGTTGAGCTCGATGCAGACGCCGTTCTCGAAGCGCATCTTCACGGTCTCGACCTTGTCCGGCGCATCCTGGGGCCAGACGCCCATCGTCGGTTCGACGATCGTCATCGGTGTCTCGAGAGACTCGAGATCCTCGGCTTCGTGGGAGAGGCCCGCGATATTGGCGTCGGTGGAATAGCGCTTCGCGCCGCCGACCGCGGCCTCGATGCCCTTGTCCTGGAGGTAGGACGCCATCTCTCTGCGGCCGGGAAATTGCTCGAGGAGCTCGGGGTCGCGCCAAGCGGCGTAGACCTTCATCTCCGGGGCGAGCACGTTCGTGTAGCGCTCGAAACGCAGCTGATCGTTGCCGCGGCCCGTCGCGCCGTGGGCGAGGACGGTGCAGCCCTCGTCCTGCATGGCGCCTAACAAGCCGTGGACCGTGACGGCGCGGGCGATGCCCGTGGTATTCCAGTAGCCGCCGTCGTAGCGAGCCTGGGCCTTGATGACGAGCATGGCGGCCTTGGCCATGGCCTCTTTGAGATCGACGACGCGGGTCTCGGAGCCGGTCGGAGCCATGCGCCGCGGGATGTCTTCGATGTCGGTTTCGTCGGGCTGGGCCAGGTCGGCGGTGAATCCGACGACATCGAGTCCCGCTTCGATCAGGCGAGCCGTGACCGATTTGCTGTCGAGTCCGCCCGACACACAGATTCCAATCTTCTCGCCTTCGAGGTCACCGATCCGCATGCCATCTCCACTCTTCCGAGACCCGCGCGCGGGTGTCGACTGGGGTGTCTTGTTCGTTCGAGCTGTCCGGTTGAGCCGCGCTGAGGCGGCCGCGAGGGGCTCACGACTCCGGGCCGGAGTTGGAGCGAGCGGGACCATAGCAAGCCCGTAGGCGTGTCTGTAGCGGATCGCGGGCTCGCCTTCGGAATCGCGGTCTCGCCCGCGGAATCGACGACTCGCTTGGGTCCGGCGGCGATGGGGAGTTGCATTCGACTTGCCGGTGGAACCTGGGTAGACGCGGACGCTCCCCACCCGCTAGAGCGGGTGTTGCCTCCCGAGGGCCGGTGCTGGAGCGCGCGCACGACGCCTGGCGCCCCTCCGGGTGTGATCAGCACGGTCGCGCGGTAGGATCTCTGCGAAGGCCGGGTGGATCTGCAGATCCTGGCTGCTTTGGCCGCCCGACGACCCGCCCCGGCCGACCTCGGGTCCCCAGGGCCCTTATTTCAGTTCCCTCGAAGGAGGTTCACCGCTCTCATGTTCATCGTGACGCTCGATCGCCCGCGACTTCCCATCCGCCTCGGATTGACCTTCGGGCTGCTCGTCGGCGCCTTGCTCTTGCCCTCGCTGGCGGCCCAGGCCGAGTCCGCGCTGCCCCGCAGCGACCGACCCGCGGAGGCGCGGCTCTATTTCATTTCTCCCGCGGATGGCGAGACGGTCGAGTCGCCCGTCACCGTTCGCTTCGGACTCGGTGGCATGGGCGTCGCTCCCGCCGGCGTCGAAAAGGCGGGGACGGGACACCATCACCTCGTGATCGATACGCAGCTCCCGCCCCTGGATCGGCCGATTGCGAACGACGACAAGCATCGACATTTCGGGGCGGGACAGACCGAAACGAGCCTCGAACTCGCGCCGGGTCGGCACACGCTCCAGCTGATCCTGGGAGACCACCTGCACATACCCCACAATCCGCCGGTCGTATCCGAAAAGATCACGATCACGGTGGCGAAATAGCCCGGCCGCGTGAGCGTCGCGCCCTACATCGAGCCTTCCGGATGGCCGAAACGGGTCCTGGAGCACAATTCGGTGGCCCCGATCGGGGGCGCCGCGATTTCGGTTGTCGATCCGCGGCACCCGGCGAAGCGAAGGCGACCCGATAGATGACACAGGACGATCGGCAGAGAGACGGAAAGGGCGCCCCCCCCGACGCCGCCGCGACCCGTGTCCTCGACGAGGAGGAAGCGGAGGAGTTGGCGTCCGCGGAGACGCGGGTCCTGGATTCCGACGAGATCGCCTCGGCCGAGACCATGCTAGTCGCAGAGACAGCGCCGCCGGCCGCGTCCGACGAGGACGCCACCCTGCTCGTTGGCGATGTGGATGAAACGGTCATCGATCGCTCCGCCGCAGAGCAGGACCCGGCCTCGAAGGCGACGCGGGTTCTCGACTCTCTACCCGCCGCTGGCGCTCTACCCACCGCCGGCGCTCCATCCGCCGCCGGCGCTCGATCTGCCGCCGGGGCCCAGCCCGCCGCCGGTGCGGCCGCCCCAACGCCCGACTCCGGCGCGCTTGCGGAGACCCGGGTGCTCGAGGACAGCGACAAGACTTCGCCGCCCGCCGTGCATGCCCCGGAACGGGATCGCGCCGCCGCCGCGACACCGCCGGCCACGACGCCGATCGACTCCGAACGCGGTCTGCCGCCGGGGATGATCCTCTTCGGCGAGTACGAGATCGTCAACGTGTTGGGCGTTGGCGGAATGGGCGAAGTCTACCGGGCCAAACATCGACGCCTCGAGGAACACCGAGCGATCAAGGTGATGCACGCCGAGCTCGCGACGAAGAAGGGCGCCAGCGAATTCTTCTACCGCGAGGCGAAGGCGCTGCTCGCCGTGCGCCATCCGGCGGTGGTGCATTGTCACGATCTGCTGTCGGACGACCAGGGCCGCGTCTACTTGATCATGGAAATGATCGAGGGGATCCCGCTCTCGAAGAAGATGAACGACGGCCCGCTCTCGACGGACGAAGTCGCGATCCTCGGCGCCCGCGTGGCCCACGGCTTGACGGCCGCCCACCGCAAGGGCGTGATCCACCGCGACCTCTCCCCGGACAACATCGTCCTCCCGAACGGCCGCGTCCAGGAAGCCAAGATCATCGACTTCGGGATCGCGAAGCTCCTGCAAGACGGAGAGGGGACGATCCTCGACGGATTCAAGGGCAAGCTCTCCTACGCCTCGCCGGAGCAGCTCGGCTTCTTCGGCGGCAAGATCGATGGCCGATCGGATTTCTACAGCCTGGGCCTGGTGCTCGTCGCGGCGGCCCTCGGTCGCCCGATCGGAATGGGGTCGACGGTCGTCGAAGCCGTCGACGCGCGTCGCTCCTTCAAGACGCTGCCCGATGCGATCCCGATCGGTCTGCGCTCCGCGATCCTGCCGCTGCTCGCCCTCGACCCGAAGGATCGTCCGGAACACGTCGACCGGCTCTTCGTCGCGCCGGCTGGACTCGACCCCGCCGCCGTGGATACGGGTTTCAGGCAGCCGGTCTCGAAGTCGTCCGGCGCTTCCTTGCCCGTATCCGGCCAGGGGCCGAATCGCGCGGGGATGATCGCGGGAATCGCGGCTGCCGCAGCTCTGTTGTTGGGGGGCGGTCTGTATTCGGTGATGGGCGGCGAAGGATCGCCGAGCGAGGAGACGCCGACAGAGGCGTCGGTTCAGGAGCCCGTCGCGGACGCGCCTCCCTCGGGCGTCGCGGCTGTCGCCGTGGCCGAGCCGCCGACCCAGGCCGAAGCGGCGCCGACGCCGGTTGCGAAGAAGCCTCCGGAGCCTCGCCGCCTGAGCGCCGGAGATCGAATCAAGATCATCGGCCTGATCAGCAATGCGAAACTCGCCCTGTCAGAGGATCGCTTGATGTCGCCGGCGAATGACAATGCCTTCGATCGCTACCGCAAGGTCCTCGAACTCGATCCGAGCGACGAACGCGCGAAGAAGGGGCTCTACAATATCGCGGGTCGTTATGTCAGCCTGGCGGGCCAGGCGATCGACCGCGCGGACAAGGGCGAAGCGCAGACCTACGTCGACCGCGCCAAGAGAGCCGACCCCGATCACCCCGAGATCGAGGCCGTCGAGGCGCGCATCCGCCGCTGAACGACTGCGGCCGCCGACGCCTTTTTCGGTTCTTGTCGGTTCTTGTTGGTTCTTGTCGGTCGCCATTCTTCGGCGTCGACGATCGACGGGGAGATCCGACCGGGTGTCGTTCCGGGTGTCGCCTAGAGCGCCGGACTCCGCATCGCGTAGGACTTCAGATCGTCGCGCAAGCCGTCCATTTCCTTCGACTTGATGTCCCGGAGGACGATCGAGTAGGCGGCCATGCGAGCGGCGCCGATGAAGTCGCCTTCGTTCACGAAGCGCAGGGCGTCCTTCGAGTACTGTTCTTCGGGATCCTTCAGGAAGTCGACGAGCTTGATCCCGATCTCTTCGGAGATCTTGTCGGCGAGGCCCGAGGAGCCCGACAGGATTTCGATGTCCGGCGGGAGTTCGACGAAGTCCGTCTCCTGCTTGAAGTTGCCGAGCTGGACGCCTTCGCGCCCTTCGTCCTGGAATTCCTGCTTCGTCTGGATCGAGTCCGTGAAGAGGACGCGGCCGGAGCTCGCCTCGACGACGCGGTAGGAGACGGAAATGATTCCGACCTTGCGGACGCTCGTGATCTTCATCGTCACGTCTTCGGTCACTTCCCGGCTCACGGTGCGTGCCGGTTCAGCGGTCTTCTTGCGTTCCTTTTCCTTCAACTGTGCCCAGCGGACATGGTCCGGGTTGGTTACGGCCTCTTGCCCGGTCACGACGCGGCGGGTCTCGGTGCCGGTCTTCTCGGTCGTCTCCACCTTGGCGTCGAGGATCGTACCCTGGACGATGAAGTCGGCGGTATCGAGTTCGCCGCAGGTGCCGCGGCGCTTGCACTCTTCGAGGATGCGCTCGAGCTGCTCGCGCTCGACGATGCGAACGTCGCTCGGGATCGTGCGGAAGATGTGTTGGACGACCTTCGAAGAGACCGCATCGCCGACCTTGGTCGGGGAGGCCTTCGGATCCTCGAAGGGGTAGGCGGTCAGGCCGCGCACCGCGCGGCGCTGGAGTTCGTCCCGGGTCATTCGCAGCTTCTGGATGATCTTGGGCGTCGGACTGCTGAACTCGGTCATCACGTTCAGGTAGCCCCAGGCGACGCCGAACTCGCCGGCCGCGAAGGCCTTGTCGAATCGCTTCTCGAGCTTCTTCACGAAGGCCTGGATCCCGGGGAGATTCGCCTTCCGCTCGAGCAGCAGCTCGGAGATGATCGATGCGTCCTGATAGCGCTCGTAGGCGGCGGTGAGGTCCCCGGCTGTGACTGATTCCTGTCCGAGCATCCCGAAGGCTTCGACCACGGGGGCCGCCTCGGTGGCGAGTCCGTCCCGGATGTCGCCGAAACAATCGGTCTCGGCGAAGTTGCTCAGCATGCTCATCGTCTTGCCGACGCGGCCCGTCTCGAGGGCGACGTTGAAGCGCTTGACGATGACCTTGCCGTCCACGTCGCATTTCTGCTTGCGGGCGATCTCGTCCTGGGGGTTCACTTCGGAGACGATCCCGAGGAGGTCCTGGGCCTTCTCGTAGTCCTCGTTTCGAATGGCTTCTTCCGCTTCCTGCGAGACGTCGCGCAGGATGTCGTCACGCTGCTTGGCATAACGGGCTTGATCGGCGGATCCGGTTCCGGAGAGCGCCGAGAGTTCCGCGAGCAGATTGATTCGATCGAGTACTTCGCGGTCGCCGAGCGTGGACAACCGATTCTCTTTTTCGGTCAGCGCGCGCTGCGTCGCATCGCGCTCCTTCGCGAGCTCCGCGCTCAGCTGGTTGAAGACGGTCTGGTCCCAGCGCCTGATCGAGTCGATCGTGGCGATTTCGCGATCGATCGCGCCGAGGGGCAGTTTTCCATCGACCCGGCCGATTTCGCTGAGGCGCGTCCGGACGCTCGCTGCGCTGCGCTGGCCGAGCTCGTTGCCGACGGTGCTCAATTTGGACTGCAGCTCCAGGGCCCGATCGCTTCCGGGCTTGGCGTTCTGGAGCTGAAGCGAGATCTGGTTGAAGAGCGACTCCAGGCTGTCCTGGCTGGCGGCCTGGGGGTTCGCCGGCAGCTGGATTCCCGACGACTGTCCGCCTCCAGAGCAGCCTGTGACCGCCACGAGGCCAAGGGCCAGGAGGGTGGTGATCAGCAGTCTGGACAGGTCCGATTTTTGGATGGTCATTGGATTCGCTTCGCTCCGTGAGAGGCGCCGGGCGCCGATTCTCTCAATCACTTTCGACCCTTCGAGTCCGCTCCGGGCGGGTCGCGCTCGACCGGGGGGTCCCAGTAAGTGTTCGCGCGACCGAAAACGGTCCATCTGGCTCGCGTAGAAATCATTCTTTCGCGGCCCGTGTGGCCTCGTTCCCACTCTTGGTTTGCCGTTTAGATCGGCTCGAAACGCTCCAGGGATGAGGCGCATCCGGGGCCCGCTGCGGGGAAGCTATGGGAGAAGCCGCCGCGGGGCCAACGCGCGGCGCGGAAGTGTGAACCATTTCGCGCAGGCAGACTTCAATTCTGCCGATGGAATGAATACGCGGCGCGTATCCAAGAAGGGTCGTGTTTCGAGTGTCGGGGGGGATTCGACGCGGTGACCGCCGGCATGGCTCGATGCACCGGGGTCCGCGATCATGCCGGGATCCGCATGGGGCGCTGAGGGGAGAACGAGCAATTGAGTCGATTCATCATTCACGGGGGGCGACCTCTCGAAGGCGAAATTCGCGCGAGCGGCAGCAAGAATGCCGTCTTGCCCATGATCGCGGCGGCGTTGTTGACCGAGGAGGAAGTCGTTCTCGAGAACGTCCCTTCGATCAAGGACGTGGACGTCATGCTCGAAATCGCGGGGCAGCTCGGCTGCGCCGTTTCGCGGCTCGGCGATCGGGTCGTGATTCGGGCGGCGAACCTGGAAGACCAGGAGCTGCCGCATGAGTTGTGCGAGCGCGTTCGAACTTCGGTGCTCTTCGTGGCGCCGCTGCTGCATCGCCTCGGGCGGGCCAAGCTCCATCCCCCCGGCGGCGACGGGATCGGACGCCGACGGCTCGACACCCACTTCTACGGGCTGCGTCGCCTCGGCGCCGAGATCGACGAGACCGAGTTCGAATTCACCGCGCCGGAACGTCTCGAGGGCGCGATGCTCTTCTTCGATGAAGCGAGCGTCACGGCCACCGAGCACATCCTGATGGCCGCCTCCCTTGCCAAGGGCACGACGACGATCCTCAACGCGGCCAGTGAACCGCACGTGATGGACCTGGCGAAGATGCTCGTCTCGATGGGCGCGCAGATCGACGGGTTGTACACGAATACGCTGACGATCACCGGCGTCGAGCGCCTCGCCGGAACGACCCATCGCGTCGTGTCGGATCACATCGAAGTCGGCTCCTATCTCGCGCTGGCCGCGGCGACCGGTGGCGGCATCACGATCCACGACACGGTCCGCGGTCATTACTGGATGATGAACCGGGTCTTCGAACGCTTCGGCATCGAACTCGACATCAAGAGCGATCGCATCGTGCTGCCGAGCGGGCAGACCCCGCGCATCCAGCCCGACGCCGGCGGGGCGGTGCCGCAGGTCGACGATGGGCCGTGGCCGCAGTTCCCGACGGACATGATGAGTCCGTTCCTGGTCCTCGCGACCCAGAGCGAAGGCACGATCCTCTTCTTCGAGAAGATGTTCGAAGGCCGCATGTATTTCGTCGATCCGCTGGTTCAGATGGGCGCCAACGCGATCATCTGCGACCCGCATCGGGTCATCATTTCCGGCCGTTCGCCGCTCCGCGGCCAGACGGTGCGGAGCCCGGATATCCGCGCCGGGATGGCGATGATCATCGCCGCGCTGTGTGCGACGAAGCGTCCCTGCATCGTCCAGAACGCCGAGATCGTCGACCGCGGATACGAGCACGTCGAGGACAAGCTGCGGGCGCTCGGTGCCGACATCGTGCGCGAGGCCGACTGACCGCGGCAGAGGCGGAACGCGCGCGGGCTAGCGCCCGTCGGGCTGGGGCAGCGCGAGTCGCTCCGAGACGCGCCGCATGCGCTGACCCTCCAGATCGGCGGCGACCTCGAAATAGGTGGTCTTGGAGCGCGCCCGGCTGCTGCTCGCTCCCGCGCACAGCGACAACACGAGGCGTCGATCCGGGCCCGCTTCGGTCCGATCGGCGTCGTTCCGGCAGGCCGCTGCGGACGCCTCGAGCAACTGGACGAGATCGAGCAGAAGCTGGGACTCCGCTGCGAAGACTTCGCTCGGGGCCTTCTCGAAATCGAGCGCGACATCGAAGTCGAGCGCCGCGGGTTTCGCAAGAAACATGTCCCGGGCCGAGCGCAGCAGCTTTCGGGTCTCGATCCACTGCCGCGTTTCGCAGGATTCGTCTCCGAGCACCGCGGGAGGGTGTTCTGTCCGCGGCGAAGAGCGGGCGGGTTTCGGTCGGGCGGAGGACGCTCGAGCTTCGCGGAACGCACCGATTCCGGGACGGCGCGCGCTGCGGTTGCGGAGGATGCAGACGATCCTCCGCTCGTTCTCGGGAGTGTCGTAGACCCGAGCCGTGAGTTCGACGACCACCGGCGTGCCGTTCGCCGAGTGCAGCGCAAGTCTGTCCTGGGTCGCGCTGCCCTCGGGCAGCGCCGCGAGGGTCGCGAACCGCCGGCTCACGCGGGCGTGGTATTCACGCGGCAACCAGAGCCGGTAGTGGCTCCCCGTCACCTGTTCCGGAGCGTAGCCGATGAGGTCATGGACCGAGCGGCTGGCATAGACGACCTGTCCGCTCTCGTCGATCTCGCATAACACATCGACCGCCGTGTCGACGAGTGCGCGGTAGCGGGCCTCGCTCCGGGCGAGTTCATCATGGGCCCGTTGGAGCTCGTCGTTCTTGGCATGCAATTCGAGTTGTTGGGCTTCGAGAAAGTGCAGAACGGATCCGGCGGAGAAGATCGTTCGAAAGAATCGCTTGATGCGCGCCGGCAGGGTCAGCGAGGGCGGGATGATGATTCGGTAATGCGCTTCTCGTGGCGCGATGCGCGCGGAGACGACTGCATCGCCCAGCCCGATCAGGCGCGGCAGGGCGCGGGCGCCCCCCGTCGCGAAATGGAAGATCTGCGGACAGGGGCGAAGGTCTTTGGCGAGCCGGGCGTGAATTTCGAGATGCCCGACATCGACGACTTCGAGCCGCGCCTCGACTCCGGGCATGGCACGACGAAGCGCCCAATGACTCGCGGCGCGGTAGAGGGCGACCGGCGACGCGGCGAGCCCGGCCAGGCTTCGCAGCGCGGCGGCGGGCGCGAGGTCTCCGATCGATCGCCCGATTCTTTCGAGTCCCGCAGGGCCCTCCACCTGCTGTTCCAGGCGACGCATGAAATCAGCGAAATGATTCCACTCGACCTCGGCCAGCACTTCGCCGTTCTCGCCGAGTCGAATCGGAAGGTCCCCGAGCAGCCCGCGCGCCGGGATGCCGCTGCGCTCGAGGGCGCCGAAAAAATCGCTTAGGAAACGCCCCGACACGCGGTTGGCTTCGGACGGTTGCTCGTCAGGAATAGGATCTCTGTCGCTCAAGGGGGTCCGATTCTTCGAAAGAACTCCGATTCCCAAGCAGAATCGCACAATTCGCCGCCGCCCGTAGGCGAAATCTCGCGGGGGGGAAGTCGTCTGGGCGCAACGTCGGGAAACTGTAGGCTTTCCGATACGATATGGAATCCGACAAGAATCGGATTTCTCGGGCGGAGCACCGACCGCCCGATGGGGCTGCGCGCGCTACCCTGCGCGTCACCAATCCAGGCCCCCAGCCCGGTCACTCGATCGTCCAGTCCGCTGGAACGCGGATCGGGATCCGGCGGGATGTGGAGGCGGCGTGGCGCCGACCCCCGATCTTCCAGACCCAGTGACGCGCTCTGGTCATGCCGGCCTTCCCCCCGATCGGGGCGGAAACGGGTGGATGGATGGGTTTGCCCGGATCGCCCTGGTGCTGTGTCTGCTCGGAATCACTGGCGGCGGGATCACGGGCGCCCAACGAGCGGCCGCGGCAGCGTCTTCCGGATCCTTGGCCTTCGACGCGTTGCGGGGCCCGTGGCGATGGCTCGAACCGGAACTCGGTGGTTTTCATTCCCTCGATCAGTTGGCGGTGGGTCCCTGGCGCGAAATGGCGATCACGCGAGACCCGGAGCGGCGTCGGCTCGAACTCGATCGACTCGAGTCGGAGCTGGTTGCGCGGGACGGCAAGCTGCCGGGCTCCTGGACCGTTCGCGGTGCGCCGCGTGCACCGATCCTGAGACAGGCCGAACTCGACTCGGCGCGCCTGCTCGAAGCGGCGGGACAGTCGAGTGCGGCCGCCGAAGCCTACGCCGCGGTCGTGGATGGCGGGGAGATCCTCTCCGTCGATGAGTGGCACGGACTCGCGGCCAATCTCGCGCGGTCGGGCGATGCGCTCGCCGCCGAACGCGCCTTCATCCGCGGGCTCGACGCCTCGGGACGCGCTTCTGACCAGATCCGGTTTCGCTACGACCTGGCCGGTTTCTATGTGAGTCAGGGTCGTTTGGTGGAAGCGCTGGCGGTCGTCGGCGCTTTGATTCCCCATGCCCCCGAGTCCTTGGCGCTGGTGCGCGCCGATTCGACGCTGCAAGCGGCCATCGAAGTCGGCGTGCTCGGTCAGGCGCGGGGCCCGGTCGAGGAGTGGCCCGCCGCCGAGACCGAGGGACCCGGCTGGGAAACGTTCGATCCACCGGTCGCGACGCTGGCGGAGCGCTTGCCGACATCGTGGCAGGACGCTCTGCTCCCCTGGGCGCAGCGCATCGCCTCCGAGCAGGAGTTGCGCACGGTCGTCTTCGCGGGGGTCGGCGTGTTGGTCCTGCTGGCGGTCGCGGTCCTGCTCAGGCAGCGCGGCGATGTCGCGGTCTCGATCGAATATCCCGAAGAGCTGCGCGGCAATTTCCGGATCCGATTGCGGGACGGTCGGCGTTCCGTGCCGGATCCGATCAGCCAGGCGAAGATCCGTAAGGGCGGCGCATCGAGCCGAAAAGATCATCAACTGGTGTCGCGGGAGACGCAATTCCAGCGCCTCTTTACGGGCAGGTACCACGTCGTCGTGGACGGCCTGCTGCTGGATCCCGTGAGCGATGAAGTGCTCGGCGAGATTCGCGACGACAAGATGGTTCGCGTGCGCCATCGCCGCACGGTGCGGATCGAGTTCGATGCGCATCCGACTACGTGTCCCGTCGACCTTCAGGTCGTGTGGGGGGACCGGCCGGCGCGGGAGGCCCAGGTGACGGTGCCCGGCTTCATCGACAAGCCGCGGGTCGCAACGGCCGGGGCGATTCGAATCCAGCTCCCAAAGGGCGAGTACCGCCTCCTCGTGGGCTGTGGCGATCGCGTCTTCGATCAGGCGTTGTCGGTCGGAAGCTTTCGGCCCTCGCACCTCGAGATCGATGTCCTCGAAGCCGAGGCCGCATTCAAGGGCTGCCCGCCCGCGGTCGAGCCCTATCTGCGAGGCGACCTTCCCGCGGTCGCTCGGGCTCTCGAACGCGACGGCCAGTCTTCCCTCGGCTTCCGGTTGCTCGCGAGAAAACATCAGGCGGATGGCGATGCGGGTCGGGCTGCCGACTTCTACGAGTCCGCGGGAGACACGCGGGCGGCGGCGCGATTGCGTCTCGAACAGGGGGACCTCGGCCGAGCGGCAGCGCTCTTCGAACAGGCGGAGGAGTGGCTCGATGCCGCCGCCGCCCATCGCCGCAACGGTCAGGTGCTGAGCGCCGGCGAGTGTTACGAACGAGCCCTCGATTATGAACGTGCCATCGATTGCTACCGGGAATCCGGTGCCATCGATCGCTGGCTGACGGCTCTCGATCGCTACGGCGACGTGTTCCCCGCGGCGAAGCTCGCGCTCGAGCACAACCAGCGCCCCCGGGCGATCCGGTTGTTGCAGCGCGTCGAGCCGAACGATCCGGATTTCCGCGAAGCCTGCGGCCTGCTCGCCGAAGCCTTCGAAACCGAGGGCCATTTCGATCTCGCCGCGGGAAAACTCGACGAGCACATCGCAACCTTTCGGCCCGCCTATGCGACCGCCGAAACCTATTCGCGCCTGGCCGAGCTGTGGGAGCAGGCCGGCCACTATGAGCGGGCCCTCGACGTGCTCGAGGACCTGCGCCGGCGGGAGCCGACCTTTCCGAACGTGGCTTCGCGAATCGAGGCGCTTCGCAAACAGCGCAGCGCTTCGGGGCATCTCTACTCCTCCGGGAGTCGGCCGGGTGATGGGGGCGCGACCGCCTTCGTCGGCGAGGTCCGCTACGACCTGATCGAGGAGATCGGCCGCGGCGGCATGGGGGTCGTCTACCGGGCTCGGGACACGCGACTCGATCGCATCGTCGCGCTGAAACGATTGCCCGAAGGTCTGCGCCGCCATCACCCGCGCGCGCTCCAGTTCTTCCTGCGAGAGGCGCAATCCGCTGCTCGCCTGAATCACCCTAACATCGTGACCGTGTTCGACGCCGACCAGCAGGACGGACAATTCTTCATCACGATGGAGCTGCTTCAAGGCCAACCCTTGCAGACCATCCTGCACGAGCGCGGCCAGCTCTCTCCGTCGAATGTCCTGGGCATCGCGCGTCAGGCCTGCCGCGGCCTCGAATACGCCCACGGCCAGGGCGTGATCCACCGCGACATCAAGACGGCGAATCTCTTCGTGACGACCGAGCGGGTCGTCAAGATCATGGATTTCGGGTTGGCGAAGGTGCTCGAAGAGGTGCGCGGCGCAACGACTCTCGTGAGCGGAACGCCCTATTACATGTCTCCCGAGCAGGTATTAGGCCACGACGTCGACCATCGTTCCGATCTCTACTCCCTCGGCGTGACCCTCTTCGAGCTGGCCACTGGGGTCGTCCCCTTCGGCAAGGGGGAGGTTGGCTATCACCATCGTCACACTCCGGTCCCCGATCCGCAGTCCCTGCGGCCCGACGTCCCCGAAGAGCTGTCGCGCTTGATCTTGAAACTCCTCGAAAAGGATCCCGATCTGCGAATCCAGTCCGCGGCCGACGTGTTGCAGGAACTCACGAAGATCGAGCCGGATACGCTGAGTGGTTCGGAAACCGAGCAAGAGTAGGCGGGCGTGATCCATGGGTGAAACCTGAGGGTGCATCAGTCGATTTTACTGTGCCGCGGGTCACTTCATCGAGTCACATTTTCATTCAATCTGCGCGCCCATGAGTACTACCGAATTCTTCGAGGGCATCGACTGCGGATCGATCGACGATCAGCTCGATGAGCTGACCGAGCGCTTCGCCCATCGCGTCGGCTATTTCGCTCGACGCATCGAGCGCCGCTTCGGGCTCGCCGTGGCCTGGCGCGATGACCTCATGTCCGCCGGATATTTCGGGCTCCTGAAGGCGCTGCGCAATCGCAGGCCCGACGCGCATGACAACGAATTGTCCGCCTACGTTTCGCGGCGGGTGGAAGGAGCGGTCCTCGACGAAGCGCGTTCCGTCTTGACGCGACTGTCGAACCAGTCGACTTGCGACCCACACGATATGGAGTCGGAGGGCTCGGCCGAGAGCGGCGAACTCGCCTGGGTTCTCGGGCAACCGGTGGAAGACCCAGAGGCCGAAGTGGACCGTCGGTCGCGCTGGCGCGTCGTCGAGACCGCATTGGGCGAACTCGAATCCTCCAACCGCGATCTGCTGCTGGCGTACGCCTCGGGTCGCTCCGTCGCGGAGATCGCGCGGGCGGACGGGATGAATCCCGCACGCCTTCAGGGCCGCATGTCGCTCGTGACGCGACAGGTGCGGGCCCGCACGCCCGAACTTCGACGCCTGCTGCGGCACGAAATCTGATCGAGGGCCGCTGATTCCGGCGCCGCCTCTGGATGCGGTTCGAGGCGAGTGCTTCCGCCCGAACGAAGGGCCGAGACGGGCTCCCCTGGTGAGCATCGCGCCCACACACCTCATTTCGCCTGAAGCCTGATCGAGGGGGTCGCGTTCCAAGGGAGCCCGATATCCGAGCAGGCCCATTATCGACATTGCTGAAACGCGTGGGGGGAAAATTCGGGACCCGCGGAAGATTGCCGCCGAGTTGCCTTTCCCGAGGGGATGATCGGCCCGGAAGGGTCGTTGGGGTCGAAGCGGAGGGCGAGGGGCCGTACCATCCGCGATCCGAAGAGCCCCGCAGGCCATGGCGTAGTGTCGCCGGGGGCCTTCGGAAGACCTCGAGACGATTGACGATGCGGCCTCTGGTCGCACAGGGAGAGCAAGCGTGGCAGAAAGCACGAATGGACGAGCGATCATCATCGCAGCGGTGCTGATCAGCTTCTCGATCATCGGTGGCAGCTTCTTCGTGGCCAATTCGTTGGACAGGACGACGCAGCAGATCGAGCTTGCAACCTCGGCGCTCGAGGATCTCGAAATCGCGGGGAATCCCGCTCCGCCGTCCCGCGGCGCCCGGCCGAATCGGCCGGATGCGAATCGCGAGTACGATGTCGAACTCACCGGAGCCCCGATCAAGGGGGGAGAAGACGCGATCGTCACGATCGTCGAGTGGTCCGACTTTCAATGTCCCTTCTGCAATCGCGTCTCGCCGACGCTTGCGCAGATCGAGAAGGAATACGGCGACAAGGTGCGGATCGCCTTCAAGCACATGCCTTTGTCGATTCACGCCCAGGCGCCGGCGGCGCATGCCGCTGCGGAGGCCGCCCACCGCCAGGGGAAGTTCTGGCAGATGCACGACAAGATCTTCGCCAATCAGCGCGACCTCTCTGCCTCGACCCTGGAAGGCTACGCCGAGGAGATCGGCCTCGACATGGCGAAATACAAGAAGGACATCAACGCCGACGAGGTGAAGGAAAAGATCGCGCAGGATATGGCGCAGGCCAACGAACTCGGTGTGACCGGAACCCCGTCCTTCTTCATCAACGGGAAATTCCTCTCCGGTGCGCAGCCCTTCCCGAACTTCAAACGCATGATCGACGAAGCCATCGAGAAGAGTTCCTGAGGAGCGGCCCGAGTTGGTTCGCGGGATCGTCTTCGACCTCTTCGACACCCTCGTGGATCAGAACCACGAGCGCCTCGCCGCGGTCAGCATAGAAGGGCGCCTCGTCGGGGCGACGACGCCGGCGCTGCACGAAAGCGCGAGGACGCATTTCGGTGTCACCCTCCCGATCCTCGAGTTCGCGGACACGATTCGCGAAGTCGACCAGGCGCTGCGCGTAGAGACGATCGATCAGGGCGTGGAGCTCCCGACGATCGACCGATTCAGCGCGCTCGGGAAACGTCTCGGCGTGGACGAGTCGATGCGCTTCGGTGCGGCGATGACCGCCATCCACATGGGCATCCTGCGTGCTGCGGTCTCGGTTCCGCCGCATCACAAGGCGGTCCTGATCGCTCTCGCGAGCGACCATGCGATGGGCATCTGTTCGAATTTCACGCATGCGGAGACGGCACGAGCCGTCCTCGACGACGCGGATCTGACCGAGCACCTGCAGGCGGTCGTGGTCTCGGAGGACGTGGGATTTCGCAAGCCCAGGCCCGAAATCTTCGAAGCAGTGGCGCAGGCACTCGGTCTGCCGCCGGCTGAGATCATTCACGTCGGAGACAATCTGCGCGCGGATATCGAAGGCGCCCACGCGTTCGGGATGAAGACGGTCTGGCTGACGCGTCAGGTCGGCGATCCGGACCGCGAGTTGGCGGAATACGATGGTCCGCGTCCCGACTTCGGGCTCGAAGACCTGGTGGATCTTCCGGTTCTCGTCGCGCGGTTGAGCGTTTGATGGGTCGAGTCCGGGCGGCGCGTGATTCTGGCGCAGCGACTCGATCTGCTTTCGGATTCAGGCGCGGTGGGTCAGTGGATCGAGCCGCGCTGGATCAACTGGAAGAGGGCCACCTCGGCCTGGAAGGCGGTTCCGTCCGCGCGCTGCATGTCGAAGGTTCCCGCCATCGATCCGAAGGGCGTCGGCAAGGGGCAGCCCGAGGTGTACTCGAAAGCTTGACCGGGCTCGAGGAGCGGTTGTTCACCGACGACGCCCGGGCCGTGGACTTCTTCGACGTGTCCCGTGCCGTCGACGATCGTCCAGTGGCGATTGATCAACTGGACAGCGGTCTCGCCCTCGTTGGAAATGCGGATCGTGTAGAGGAAGAACCAGCGACTCGAGGGCGGGCTGCTGTGTTCGTCGGAGAAGCGCGCTCGTACCTGGACGCGAACGCCCTCTGTTTCGGCCTCGGACGTCGTTTCGAAAAGATCTTCATCAGTCACGCGGGCCACTCTAGCAGCAGCCGCGGGCCGGGAAACTTCGCTGTCCCCTTCTTCGGGGCGCCGCGGGGTTCGAACGGCCGGGTTCTGGGCTCGGGATGAATTGCCTGCTCATCGATCCCGACGAGTTGGACTCCGCGACCGGGCGTGTTCGCCTCGCCGGGCGCCGTCGTCGCCACGCGGAAGAGATTCTGAGGGCCCGGGCGGGCGACAGCCTGCGCGTCGGTCTGATCGGCGGTCGCCTCGGTGTCGGCCGGATCCTTCAGCTCGACCGCGACCTGCTCGAACTCGAGGTGACGCTCGAATCCGATCCGCCTCCCAAGCTTCCGCTCTGGCTCGTACTCGCACTGCCGAGGCCGCCGGTCTTTCGTCGCCTGCTCGCGACGATCGCGAGCCTCGGAATCGAACGTCTGCTCGTGGCGGGGACGGCCCGCACGGAAAAGAGTTTCTGGCAGAGTCACGTGGTCGAAGCCGAGGAGATCCGCGCACGTCTGCTCCTCGGCATCGAACAGTCCCGGGACACGCAGCTGCCCGAGGTCGTTCAGCACCGCTACTTCGAGTCCCTGGTGGAGGAGATATTGCCGACGTGGACCGCCGGGCGGCGCGCACTACTCGCCCATCCGGCGAGCGAGGCCGACTGCCCGCATGACGTTCGCGCTCCGGTGACCCTCTTCGTCGGGCCGGAGGGCGGCTTCATCGACTACGAAGTCGAACGGCTGCGCGGGATCGGGTTCGAACCCGTCGCTCTCGGCGAGCGGGTCCTGCGGGTCGAGCCCGTCATTCCGATGTTGGTCGGCCGGCTCTTCTGACGAATACGCTCGCGGCCGGCTCGTCTCGGCTCATCCGGTCCGCTGGAGGGATCCATTGGTAGGCGGAGTGTCCCTGCGATGCGGGCTGCATGATTTCGCTGCGGGTATCCATCTCCGCGATATCCTCTGGCGGGGGCGGTTCGACGCCTAGCAAGACGATGCCGAAGTGGATGATGATGAGGACGACGTAGATCACGAGCGAGGCGTAGAGCCCGATTCGTGCGAATCTGAAGTTCTTGTGGACGATCAGGATGAGCAGCCAGAAACCGACGACGATGCATTTCTGGGCGAGGAACGCGCCGGGGCCGATGTCGAGAAAGAAATCCATGATCGGATTCGCTTCACGCCCGCCCCGCGCGAGCCAGCGCATCGTAAAGAAGGCGTCACCGACGTTCAGCAGGAAGATCGTGAGCAGCAGCGCGACGTCGCGCCGGGTGTAGCGATCGACATAGGTGGATTGGTCGGCGTCGCGTCGCCCAGAGGATTCGCGGCGAAGCGGGGTAAGCCAGCTCGCCCACGGGCGGGTCGGAGCATCTCGTCGATCCGTCTCACGACGGTCGTTCCCGTCCCACACAGCGGGGGCTTCTTCCTCGGCGCGGGTGTCCGAGCTGCGACTCGATTGCAAGGGGGCTGCTCCATCGCCTGACGCGGATGCGTTGCTACCCGACGTGTATCGGTCGAAGAGCCAGGCAATGTGAGACTCGATCGGGGGCGCCGGCGAGCAGATGCGCAGCCTTTGCGCGTTCCCGGTCCCAGGCTCCTAGGCGACGAATGCGCGCTCGACGAACCAGTAGAGGCCGAGTCCGCAGAGTGCAGCGGCGGACAGTTCACCCGCACGCTGCGACCAGGCCGGGGGAGCCCAGCGCCGCGCCGCGCCGAGCAGGGGCCAGAGCACCAGGACGACACCGATCTGTCCGGCTTCGACGCCGAGATTGAATCCGAAGAGCGCCGGGGCGAGGCGGTCGGCGGGGAGCGTCATCTCGACCAGGATTCCGGCGAAGCCGAAGCCGTGCACGAGCCCGAAGGCAAAGGTGAGGCAAACGCGAAGCCACCCCGGATCACCCACGTCCATCAAGGCGAAGTAGCAGGCTGTGAAGACGATCAGGCCGATCAGCGTAAGCAGCGGCAGCGACGCCAGACCCGAGACCGAGGCCGCGGCGAGTGTCAGCAATCCGGCGAGCACGGCGGCGGGAATCGCGCGCGTGCGGCCGGCGAGTATCCAGCCCTTTTCGATCGCGACCAGCGCCACGGAAAACGCGATCACCGCTTCGACCGCCCCCGCCCGGGGGTGGACCCATTCGAGCACGGCCAGGGCCAGGGTCAGGCTGTGGGCGAGAGTGAATCCCGTGATCAAGCGCGCGATCTCGCCGAAGCGGCTTGCGAGAAGAAGGAGGCCGAACACGAAGGCCAAGTGGTCCCAACCCGAGAGGATGTGTTCCACACCGAGCACGAAATAATCGACCAGCCGACTCCCGGGCGGGGGTGCGGCGGAGTCCTGGCCGGGACCGAGTTGGCGCACGACGAACCGGGGCGCAGCCTCGGTCAGAACCTGCTCGCGGACGGCTTCGGAGAGGCCGTCGAATCGGGCCCGGGCGAAATGCATATGGGAGGGAGCGACCGCCAGCAGGATTCGACTCTCGATCGCCAGTCGGTCGGAATTCTCGGGACAATCGACGCGCCACGTGTAGCGGACCCAGCCCGGTTCATCTGGACGTCGCTGCGCAACCGGATCCGGCGTACATGGCTTGCCGTCGGCCCGAAGCACGAGTTCGCTCGGAAAGGCGCGGGCGGGCAGGTCGGGTGACCCCGGCGGAGCGGCGACCGAGTTGCTGCCGGGGGGGAGGGCCTCGGGGCCCATGCGGCTCAGCTCGAGGAGCTTCAGCCGCAGAGTGACGTCCGCTCCCCGCGCATCGAAGTCCCAGGTCGAATAGGACACGCTGCGTCCATGGGCGTGGCCGAGCGCGGCGGAGAGCCAGAGGAGGAGCGCGACGAGCGGGCCGACGAGGAGCGTTCGCTGCGCCTGGCGGCGTTCGAAGCGGTGGCTGAGGGCGGTGGCAGGCGACATCGGGGCGCACGGTAGCGCGTCTATTCCCGAGGGTGAAGTCGATGCAGACGCAGATCTGAGGTGAAAACGATGCGCTCAGAATCGGGCGATCGGGTCGCCCATTTCAGGTTCAGGGACGCCGTGAAGGCGGTCTGGGAAGAAAATCGGCCGAATCGAGCCACTTCCGCGGCCGGGGGTTGCGGAAAAACAAACCTATGCTAAAATCTGTCTATCGACTTCAAAAAACCCGCGACCGCAAGGTTCGCGGGTTTTTTGCGTCTGGATGCTCCGGGTCCACGATCGTCGTGTTTGGACGGTGGTGGACAGGTCGCAGGTCGCAGCTCGAAAGTGGACAGGGGCCAGATCCCCGCCCGCTTCGCCTCCGGGGCCCGGGAGTGACACGGGTCCGGGTCCGGCGGTCTACAAGACGGCGGAGGCCTGAATCTCGCGGTAGACGTAGTCTCGCGAGCCCAGGGTGCCGAAGCTGGCCTCCGAGCGGAGCTCGATGCTCCTGAATTCGGTGCTGCCCTCGAAGTGGCCCGTCGAGACGCATCGGACGACCACCTGGAAGCCCGCCAGCACCCCCTCTGCGAGATCGAGGGTCGTCGATGCGGCCGGACAATCCCCGGAGCCCACGACTTCATGAAGCGCCCAGTCGATGCCGCTGCGTGCGGCCCAGTCTGCACGAACGCCGAGGATGATCGCGCTGGACCCCGCCTGCTGGACAGCGGCCATGCGCATCATCAGCGCGCTCGTCACGCCGAGGACGACCAGGACCGCCACCGCGGCGATCAGCGCGAAGCCTTCCTGTCTGCGGGACACCGGGCCCCGACCCGCTTCTATGCGCTCCCGTCGTCGACTAGGGCGCATTGTGCACCTGCACTTGCTGAAGCAGCCGCACGCGTTCGCCGCCGCTCTCGAGGACGAGTTCGATCGTGACGAGCCCGCCGCGGGTCGCGGTTCCGGCGGAATACTCGAATCGGCAGCGCTCGGTGAGGTCGGCCGCGCGGGCGACCGATCCTCGGACCAGCGGCAAAGCGCTGCGATTCGTTGGCTGATTGCTGGCGATGGCGTAGTCATCGATTCGCCACAGGGACGCGCTCGCCCGGTCACAGAGATAGGTGACCGGCGAATCGACGATGAAGAGACGTAGCGCCGGGGACTCCCGACTGAAGGTGTGGCTGGCGCTCAGCTGGATCTGGTCCTCATCGCCGTCGTCGATGATTCGAATCGAAGACGTCGAGGGCGTGATTGCAGAGGGGTTCTGATTGGCCGCGGCCTCGCTCCAGACGGTCGGCCCCGTCGGATAGACGGCGACTCGGGCGCCGCTCGGCAGGTTGCTTCCGTAGGGGGAGGTGAGCTCTTGAAAGCGGCCCAGCAGATTGAAGCGGTCGTCTCCCCCAAAGGTCAGCAGGTCGCTCTCCGCCGTGTGGTCTTGTTGTCCTGGCCCCGGGGAGTTGATTCCGGGTGCCCCGCGGTAGCGCCCGCCCATCGACGTCGACATGAATTCGAGCGCCTGGCCGTCTCCAGACACGCGGACGCTATTCGGGAGCGCCCGGCCGAGGTCGCGACCGATCCGGCTGATCGCCACATCGCCGAGCGCGACCAACTCGGTCCGGCGCGACACCGCCGCATAGCCGTTCATCGGGTGCTGCAGCAGGTTCGACAATCCGACCGCAAGGATCCCGGTCAGCGCGATGGTGGTCGTCAGCTCGATGAGCGAGAAGCCCGAAGGGCGCGGTCGCGAAGATCTGGTGCCAATCATGAATTCGTTCGGTAGCCGGCGATGCGGATCACGCGTCCGGCGGGGTCGGTGACGGCGGCGTCGACGCGAATCACGTCGGCGGGACCCGCCAATCCGCCGAGGCTGGCGGAGGAATCGACATCGATCTCGATCCGGTAGCTCTCGAGACCCAAGATCGCGTTTCCGTTCTGATCCCGGGCCCCGAACTCGTCGAGACCATGGTAGTCACAGACATTGTCGTAGTTCGCACGGGAGGCTTCGGCAGCGGGGCAGAGCGTCGCGGAATCGGGGTCGAGGTAGGCCTTCTGAAGCACTTCAGTCAGGTAGGACGAGGCGATCGCGACCGCCTGTCGTTCGAGCATCGGATCCGCGCTCCGACGCGTCGTGGAGTCGACCACGAGCAACACGCCCGTGAGAGCGATCGAGATGATGACGATCGCGACCACGAGCTCGATCAGGCTCGCGCCGCTCGTGCGCCTCGCGGCGATCGGGTGTCTAGGGGACACGGACGAGCCCCGTCTTGCCGACGATCTGCAGACTGCGTGGCCCGATGGTCACGTTGGCATCGGTCGTGGCGCCCGCGGCATTGGTCGTTTGGCCGAGGCTGTCGAAGATCAGGGGATCGACGCTGCTCGCGATGGCGGTGCCCGACGGCATGTCGATCGTGAAGGGTGCGGCGTTCGTCGTGGGGTCGACGACGGGTTGCGTGAACGCGCCGGTGCGGCAGCCCGTTCGCTGGGTCATCACATAGCCGGTCGCACTGAAGTCGACCTGCACGGGGCAGCCGCTGGCGGTGGCGAGTTGGTGGCCGAATCGCAGGTCGGTCAAGGCCTGACGATGAGCGGAGGTCGCGCGCAGGTCGGAGATCGAGAGAATTCGGGGTGCGGCGGTGACCGCGATGATGCCGACGATCGAGATCAAGATGACCGACTCGACGAGGGTGAACCCTGTATTCCGCGGGCGGGGCCTCCGTCGTTCCGGATTCGGCATGAGCTCTGTGTTCGAACCGCCTCCGACTAGGGGAGGGTCGTCGTGATCTGACCGTTGCTCGCGTCGTACGAGATCGAGCGACCCGCGGCCGCGGTATAGGTATAGGTGCATACGGGCGAGGCGACGCTGACCTGGTATTCCTGATTCGCGTTCCGCGCGACCGTGGGCGGAGAAGTCAAGATGCTATTCCAGACCTGAATGCACTCGGCGGCCGTGATGGTTCCGTTGCCCCCGCCGGCGCGGGTATTCTCGGGCCAACCGGAATCGTTGAGACCGACGGTGACGCCCCCCTCGAGGCTCGCCGAGTTGACGTTGGCGTTCGCGCCCTGCGCGACCCAGGAAGCGTGGGTGAGGTTGATCCCGCTCGCGAACGCCCCGCTGATCGCTTGAACCGACGCGGTATGCGCATCCCCGGTCAGATCGACGAAGCGCGGAAGCGCGGTGGCGGCGAGGATGCCGATGATCACGATGACGACAACCAGTTCGATGATCGTGAAACCTCCTGTTCGTCGGACATTTTTCGTTCTCATCATGACCCCTTTGGATTCTCTTGCTGACTGATCCAACCGCGATTTTCAGGCAATCGGAATGGCGACGGATTTCCGGAGCCCCTCTCACTCGGGGGCCATCTCCTGGTAGGAGTTTCGGTAGAGCATTTGTGAATCTTTACGCCAGCACCTGAAAATGAATCAACTACCACGGCGATGGGTGTTCGACCTGACTTCCTGCTCAGGTTTTATCCCCGGGCGGCAGAAGCCATCTCCCACATGGGCAGATACACCCCGAGCGCGAGGATCAGGACCAGTCCTCCGACGAACACCATCATGATCGGTTCGATCGCGGAGGAGAGCTGCTTGAGGTCGTAGTCGACTTCGCGTTCGTAGTAGGCGGCGACTTCGGCGAGGGTGCCTTCCACTGCCCCGGTTTCTTCCCCGACCGAGAGCATCTGCATCACCAGCGGAGTAAAGAGCCCGCTCGAGTGCGCCGCGGAGGTCAGGGTGTCGCCCCCTTCGATGTCTCCCCGGATCTCACGGATCTGACCGCCGACGTGTTCGTTGTCGACGGCGCGGGCTGCGATCGACAGGCATTGAGTGACGGGGAGACCAGCGCCGAGTGTGATCGAGAGCGTGCGGCAGAACCTTGCCAGGAGCGATCTTTCGAGGATGCCGCCGATGAGGGGCAGGCGCAGCTGCCAACGACCCCAGGCGAACCGACCTTCGGGCGTGGCGAACGCTTTGCGGATGAACCATGCCGCCAGGAGAAGCAGCGCACCGCCGATATGCCAATACTCGGTCGTCGCAGTCGATGTCTCGACGAGGAGTTTTGTTGCCCAGGGGAGATCGGAGCCGAAACTCGCGAAGAGGTTCTTGAACGGCGGAATGACGAAGACATTGATGACGCCGATGGCGACGACGATCGACACGAGCACCATCGTCGGATAGCGCAGGGCCGCCTTGACGCGTTTTCGAGTCTCGTCCTCGAGGGTCAGGTAGCCGTGTAGCTGCTCGAAAGATTCTTCGAGTCGTCCGGAACTCTCGCCGATGTGTACGATCGCAACGAAGAGGTTGGAGAAGACATCGGGATAGCGGGCGAGCACGCCTGCGAGTTCATGCCCCTTCTCGAGCTGGGTGGCGACGTCGCCGAGTATTCGAGCCAACTCTGGATTGCGCATCGTGTCGGAGAGACCGCGCAAACCGCGCGTGATGGGTACGCCAGCGCGGATCAGTGTATTCATCTGCCGGCAGAACATGATCACATCGGTGAGGGAGATCTTGCGGCGATACCACCAGCGTTCGAGCGTTCGGGCGAACTCGGACTCTTGCCCGCTCGCCGGGCCGATCTTGAGCGGGACGATGCCCTTGGAGGAGAGGTCTGCGGCGACCCCTGTAGTCGAAGTCGCCTCGATCCGGCCTCGGATGGATTCACCCGTGGCGGTGCGTCCGGTGTACTCGAAGAGGGCCACGTCGTCAGTCTCCCGTCCGCATCAGACCGAGACCTTCTCGAGCTTGGATTGGAGCTTGCTCCCCGTATCTTCCTGCTCCCCAGCGATGCGCAGGACTTCCTCGAGGCTCGTCGTGCCCCGCGTGGCGAATTCCAGTGCGCAGATCGAGAGCGGTCGGAAGCCTTCGGTTTGATTCGCAGCTTCGGTGTAGGCGGTGGTGTCATTGCGGCGAAGTGCATCGGCCATGGGCTCATCGAGCTCGAGCAACTCGTAGACACCCGTTCGCCCCTTGTATCCGGTTCCGTTGCAACTCGGGCATCCGGTGCCCATCTTGAACTCGAGGAACTCGGCGCTCTCGCCGGCGTTCGCGCGAAGCCACATCTTCTCCTGGCTGGTCATCTTGTAGGGCTCCGCGCAGGAGTCGCAGAGCTTCCGGATGAGGCGCTGAGCGAGGACGGCGGACAGGGCGGTCGCGACCAGAAATCCCTCTGCCCCCATATCGATCAGTCGAGCCGCACTGCCGGCGGCGCTATTCGTGTGAAGGGTGGAGAAAACGAGATGCCCGGTCATCGCCGAACGCAGCGCGATCTCCGCCGTTTCCTGGTCGCGCATCTCACCGATCATCACGATATCGGGATCCTGGCGAAGGGCGGACCTGAGAACGGACGCGAAGCTCAGGCCGATCTTGTTGTTGACCTGACATTGTTGAATGCGCGGTAGCCGATATTCGACCGGGTCCTCCGCAGAGATGATCTTTTTCGTCGACTCATTCAACTCGGAAAGAGCACCGTAGAGCGTCGTCGTCTTGCCGCTACCCGTCGGCCCGGTCACCAGGATGAGCCCATGGGGCTGGTGGATGAAGTGACGAAAGCGGCGCAAGATCCGACCCGGCATTCCGACACTGTCGAGGTCGAGTGAGTGCTGGCTCTGGTCGAGCAAACGCATGACGACGGACTCACCCCATTGCACGGGCATGGTGGAGACGCGGACGTCGATGCTGCGGTCCTTGACCCGGATGTTGAATCGGCCGTCCTGCGGGAGCCGCCGCTCCGAGATATTCAGTCCCGACATCAGCTTGAGTCTGAGCACGAGAGCCGACGCGATGCGCGCCTCTTTCATGACCTGTTCGTGGAGGACGCCGTCGATGCGTTGTCGGATCCGAAGACAGTTCTCATCGGGTTCGATGTGGATGTCGGAACTGCCGACCTGCACGGCGTCTTCGAAGACCGACTTCAACAGGCGAACGACGGCGGCGTCACTCTCTTCGCTGCTGTCCTCCATCTTGGAGAGGTCGAAATCCGAACCGGAGTCGAGCTCCTCGTGAAGTTCTTCCGCAAGCGAAATGATTTCGCTCGTCCGTCTGTAGCTGCGCTCGATGGCGGCAAGCAAGTCCGATTCCCGCACGACTGCAGGCTCGAGGGACATCTTGAGGATGCGTTCGATCTCGTCCATCGCGAAGATATTCGTCGGATCCGCCATGCCGACGAGGGCAACGCCGTTCTTCACGTCGAGCACGAGGGCTCGGAAGCGGCGGGCGTAGGTCTCGGGCAGGAGCTCGATGAATTTCGGCTTCGTCTCGTAGCGCGGCAGGTCTACGTTCGGAATGTCGAGCTGCGTAGAGAGGAATCCGAGAAATCTGTCCTCGTCGATGAATCCGGCTTCGATGAGTTGGCGACCGAGCTTCAGTCCGCTCTTCTTCTGCTGGGAGAGCGCGCTCTGCAGCTGGTCTTCGGAGATCACCTCGTTGTCGACGAGGAGTTCGCCGATGCGGACTTTCTTGCGCGCCACGCTTCAGTCCTCCTGTTCGAGGGCTTCGATGCGACCGCCCACCCATTGCCGGGTCTTGCTCGGGAGATCCCCGATCTGCATCGCGATGCGGTAGACGTCCGCGGCTTCCGCGCGGCGCGACTCCGCCTCGAGCGAGATGCCGAGCCCCATCCACCACTGCGACTTCCCCGGATATCGACGTACGATCGACTCGTAGCGATGGATCGCGAGGGCGTGTTGCCCCTGTCGCTGGAGGTAGGCGGCGGCCAGCGCGTGCACGTCCGGGGCTTCGGTCAGGCTGAAGCCGGCGCGGTCGAGGAGCGCGATGGCTTCTTCGCGGTGTTCACTCGATTCGAGCAGGTGTGCGTGGAACATGGCCAGGGCCGGGTCCTTCGCGTTCGCCCGCCGCGCCGTTCGGATCAGCGCGATCGCGTCATTCGTGCGGGACATTTCGGCGAGGAGAGAGGCCCATTCGATGATCGTCTCGCGGTGGTTCGGGAGGATTTCATTGGCGGTGCGGTAATGGAGGTCGGCGGCTTCGAAGTCGGCTTCGGAGCGGGCGAAACGGCCCGCGGCCAGTTCGCTCGCGGCGCGCTGGCGGGCGCTGTTTCGATCGAGTCGGTCGCGGTCGCCGGCCGATCGGGAGATCCCGGATTCCTTCGTAGCGTTTGCGGGACGCGAGGGCGTCGAGTTCGTGCTCCAAGCCCGGCTCGGGATCTCGTCCGCGACGGAGGCGGCACGCGCGGCATCGGTCGGGTGCGAGCGCGAGTCGCTCAGCCTGTGTTCCCGCATTGCGACACGCTCGGGCCGGCGGGTTCGCGTCGCGGGGATTTTCTCAGGCGCTTTCTCAGGCACCCTCTCAGACACTCTCGCGGGCACTCTCTCGATCACATTCTCGGCCACATCCCGGGGCCGATCGGACTGAAGATCGAGAAAGAGGGTCGTGCCCTCCCGGGTCTGTAGAGACTGCGAGTTGATGCGCAGGCGCTCGTCGAGCCGAAGCGTGAGCCGCAGGCCCTGTCGGTCGGAGCGGGTCGAGATCGAACGGATCGGCGTGTTCGTCAGGTCGAGCGCGTCGATCGGCGCGGAGAGCGTGGCGGATTCGAGAAAGAGGATGAGATCGCGGTCCCCGTCGCGATGTTCGAGGCGGTGGGCCAGGGCACCGTCGGCTTCGAGCCGGATTCGCACGAAGGAATCGCGCTTCTCCAGGCTGACCGAGCGAAGCGTGGGGGCGCGTTCGATCTGGTTGTCGCGGGTCGATGCGAAAGCGGGGATCGGAATCGGCGGCTTCTCCGTGAGCAGCGGTTCGTCGAGCGGCGGGGGTGTGAGCGTCTTTGGACTCGCGCTGACCGCGGGCGGCGGCGTCATCGTCCGAGCGGAATCCACGTCCCGGGGAGAGAAAAGAAAGCCAGCCAGTACCGCGACGCCGAGCAGGCCGACGGCGGCGATTCCCTGGACCGAGCGACGCCTCCAAGGCGAAGGCCGACGAGGATTCGGAGCGACCCCATCCAGGAGGCCGGAGGAATTCTCCGGGGGGTTTTCTGTCTGCCGATCGAGTTCGATCAGGAGGTCGTTGACGAGACTCATCGGATCCGTCTCCTAGGTAGAAGTGTTTCGCCAGGCCAAGGTCGACTTGATCCGCGAAACCCTGCGCCCGGCCGTGGCTCCGAAGAGCGGGCGCGTCGTCCATCGTTGGATTCCTTCGGTGTCTTTGAGGGCGCGGGATACATGCCGTCGGCCCACCTGGTACTCGCGCTCGATGAACGCGGCGATCAGGCTCTTGTGACACAGGATGTTGATCAAGCGTGGAATGCCGCCGCTGCTTCGATGGATGCGGTCGATGGCGCCGGGCGTGAAGATCGAACGCGACCTCGCGCCGCAGTGCTCGAGGCGCTGCCGGATATAGTCCCGACACATCTCCCGGTCGAGCGGGACCAGGCGCGCACTGAAGGAGATCCTCTGCTGGAGTTGTCGCAGGGAGTAGTCGCAGAGTCTCTCGTCGAGTTCGGGTTGGCCGAAGAGGACGACCTGCGTCAGCTTTCCGCAGTTGCTCTCGAGATTGGAGAGCAAGCGAAGCTCCTCGAGTGTCTCGCAGGACATCGTCTGGGCTTCATCGACGAAGATGGCGACTCGGCGCCCACCGCGCGCGATGTCGAGCAGACTCTCTCGCGTCCGCCTTTGCAGCTGGTGGATGCCGCAGTTCGCAGGAAGTTCGACATCCAGCTCGTCCGCGACACAGTGGAGCAGGTCGATCGGTGGCATGGTGGGGTTCGGGATATAGATGATGACGAACTCTTCATCCAGCTGTTGGATCAAGCTGCGGCAGAGCGCGGTCTTGCCCGTGCCCACTTCGCCGACCACCTTGACGAAACCCTCGCCTGAGCGGAGGCCGAAGAGGACGGTGTTGCAGGCTTCCCGGTGCTCCGGAAGATCGACGTAGATCGTCGCATTCGAGACGGTCTCGAAGGGAAGCTTTCGAAGTCCGAAATGATTGAGATACATGGGGTGTCTCGCCTTCGTCCTGGAAGCGGGGTTAGTGACTGACCGGTGGCGTCGGAGGGAGCCAACCGTCGAGAGAGAGTTCATCGCTGCGGCGCTTGCGCCCGGAGTTCCAGACTTCGTCGAGGCGTCCCGCGGTCGTGCGAAGCTCGCTATTCCAGGATTCGTGATCGACGACGATGGGACGTAGCAGGATCACGAGTTCGGTTCGCGTGTTGGTGATGAGCGAGTGCTCGAAGAGTCGTCCGAGCCAGGGGATGCGTCCGAGCCAGGGGATTCCGTTCGTGTTGTCCTGGGAGTCGTTCTGGATGAGGCCGCCGATGACCACGATCTGTCCGCTCTTGGCCCGCACGATGCTGTCGGATTCCCGGATGCTCGAGAAGGCGAGGGGGAGCTCCTGGAGCTCGTCGTTGCAAAAATCCATAATCCAAAATCCAGAAATTCGAAAATCAACAAAATCCGAAAATTCAAAAATACGAAATCCAGAATACAAAAATCCAAAATCCAAAAACCAAAAATCCAGAATCCACAAATCCAAAATCCAAAATCCAAATCCCAAAATCCAAAATCCCAAGTTCCAAAAATCCAAACATCAAAAAACCAAAAGCCAAATCCAGAATCAAAAAATCCATAATCCAGAATCCACAAAACCAAAATCCAAAAATCAAAAAACTCCAGAATCCAAATTCAAACAACCCAAAATCCAAAACCAAAAAACAAAAATCCAGAATACAAGATCCAAAATACAAAAATACAAAAATCCACAATCAAAAATCAAGAAAACAAAAATCCGAAATCCATAACTCAGAAAATCCACACTCAAAAATACAAAACCCAAAAAATCAAAAATCCTATATCCAAAATCAGCAAAATCATAAATCCAAATATACAAAATACAAAATTTCAAAAATCCAACATCCAAAGTCCAAAAATTCCAGAATCATAAAAACATAAAAATCCAAAATCCAAAATCCACAAAAATCGAAAATACATGATCAAAAACAAAAACCAAAAGCTCAAAAATCAAAAATCCGAAATAAAAAAATCCAAAATCCAAACTACAAAATACAACAATCCAAAAATCCAAAAATCCAAAAATCCAAAAATCCAGAATCAAACAATCATAAAATCAAAACATCCAAAAATCAAGAATCCATTATCAAAAGTCCAAAATCCAAAAGCTCAAAAATCCAAAATCCAACAGCTCAAAAATCCAAAATCCAAAAATTCAAAAATCAAAAATGCAAAATACAAAAATTTAAAAATACAAGATCCAGAATCCAAAACTCCAAAATCCAAAAAACAAACTACAAAAACCAAAAATCCAAAATCCAAAAATACAAAAAACAGAAATCCCAAATACAAGAATCCAAAAAACCAAAAATCCAAAAACCAAAAATCCAAAATCCCAAAATCCAAAATCCAGAATCCAGAATCCAAAAATCCAAAATCCCCAAATCCAAAAATACATAAATCCAAAATCCAGAATTCCAAAATCCAGCAATCAAATATCCAAAGATTTAAACATCCAAAATACAAATCCCAAAATTCAAATATGCAAAATGCAAAATCCAAAAATTCCAAAATTTAAAATACATAAATCAAAAAGCCCAAAAGCAAAAAATCCAAAATACAAAAATCCCAAAATCCAAAATACAAATTCAGAAATCAAAAATCCAAAACTCCCAAAATCCAGAAATCCCAAAACCCAAAAATCCAAAATCCAGAATCCAAAACTCCAAAATCCAGAATCAAAAAAACAGAAATCCAAAATCCAAAAATCCAAAATCCAAAATCGCAAAATACCAAATCCAGCATACGAAAAACAAAAATCTACAATCCAAAAAACAAAAATCCAAAAATACAAAATCCAACGTACAAACTTTCAAAAACCAAATTTCAAAATTCAAAAATCAAAACATCCAGAATCCAAAATCCAAAATCCGAAAATTCAAGAATCCAAAATGCAAACTCCCAAAATTCAAATCCAAAATACAAAAAACAAAAAATCCAAAATCACAAATCCAAAAATATCAAATCCAAAATCGCAAAATCCAAAATCCGAAAATCAGAAATTCCAAAATCCAAAACTCCAAAAATCCAAAAATTCAAACATCCAAAATAAAAAATCCAAAAATCACAAATCCAATATAGAAAAAACCAAAATCCAAGCATCCAAAACTCCAAAACTCCAAAATACAATATCCAATATCCAACATACAAAAATCAAAAAATCCCAAATCCTAAATCCAAAATCCAAAAAATACAAAAATCCAAAATCCAAAATCCAAAAATCAAATAATCCCAAATCAAAAATACAAAATCTGCAAGTTCATTAAACCCAAATCCAAAATCCAGAAATTCAAAAATCCCAAATACAAAATCCAAAAAATCAAAAATCTTAGATCCAAAATCCAAATATCCAAAAGCCCAATATCCAAAATCCAAAATCAAAAAATCCAAAATCCAAAAATCCAAAATACAAAATCCGAAATCAAAAGATCCAAAATACAGAATCCAAAATCCAGGAA
>JAPIWU010231433.1:0-12659 GCA_037576205.1 Pyrocystis lunula | reverse complement strand
GCATCTATGGGAATTTCACAGACTGTGAGGTGGAAACAGGGGATAATGACTTCAGCCATGCTGTCTGGGTTCGGTTGCTGTGGTCATCATGGTTTGGCTTCCAGGGCATCTGGCCCACAGTTGACCACACACATATACCTTTCCCCCAGGCTCACCAGAGGCCAAGCAGGCAGGCACCAAATTGGCGGATCGACTGTTCTTGGTCGCCTGGAGCCTCAATGCTGACTTGGCTCACCTTGCCAAGGCACATGGCCTCCCCACACTATGGCTCCTTCCCCCCTGCTGCTAGTGTCCGGCTACAGCTGACCAGCCCCAGCCCCAAGACATGTGGTACAGCAACTGCAAGCAGAATGCAAACTGGAAGGCCAAGCTCTACACCAGTGGGGACCTGAAGAAGCTCTTGCCTTATCCCTTATACATCTTCCAGCTCGGGTACTTGACTGCACTCAATGTTGATCCAAATGAGTTGCACTTCATGCACCTTGGGACTTCCATGTACTTCCTGGGATCCGTGTTGTGGCTCTTGGTGTGTCGTTTGCTACATGGATCCCGCCAGGAGGCATTGGAGACACTCTGGAACCGCAGTTCGACCCTGTACTCGGACTTCCGCATGAGAACCAGTTTTCGAGAATGACACTCAGCACTTTCATTGACCCCAACAAGGTGAACACCGAGTACCCAAGGCTGAGGGGGAAAGGCATGGAGTGCAGAGACCTGGTGCTCCCCATGCTCTATGTATGGAGGGATCTTGCCCCCCCCCCTGACTTTCCCCAGTTCAGGAGGTGCTTGCAGCACTGGAACTCCAGCTCGGGATGCAGGACATATTGTGGACACATGGGCATTTGGCGTGCCTCCCCCCGGCGGTTGCAAAGGACTGCAAGGCAAAGGTTGACGTTTTCCTACTGACCTACGCCTCCCTGGCAGCAGCAGCCGATGCCACAGAGCAGCTGCTTTGGAACATGCCCAGCATATTCCATTGGCTGTGGCACCTAGGTGACACAACACACCTCCTGAGCCCAGGCTTGGTTGTTGCCTCATTGATGAGGACTTTGTAGGCAAAGTGAAAGTCCTAGCGCATTCGTGCGCATCTGGCACACCTGCCCAGGCTGTGCCAGTGCGTCTCATGGATAAGTATCGGTGGGCCGTGCGCCTGCTGGAACAATAGTATGGCCCCCAATGGTTGCACAAACAACCTCGATCACCATCACCATGATCCACACCTTTGACACAGACATGCATATCCCGGCTTAGTGTTCGCCTCAGTTGTCCGCCTTAGTTGTCAGGCTTCCGCCTGAGTTTCCCGTCTTAGTGTTCCCCCTTTCGCCGCAGGTGACTCGCCTTATCATTCTCAGTTCTATGAACACTCAAGGGTCACTTGGTTTATGAAACCTATAAGCGCCCGCAACACACACATGTCAGGGGGAGAAGGAGTCTACTCCTAGGACCCATGGCGGCAAGGCACACACCCGGCAGCAAGGCATACCATGTGTGCTTCCAAGCGCTGGTACCAGTTGCGACAAGCCATGCAGAGCAGGGAGGGACCCCTAAGAAGCCACGCCTTGGCTTGTCTTGGAACGATGCCCCACAGCACGCCACAGAGACTCCAGATACACTGCCTCAGCCCACCATTGCCCGGCTCTTTGGCCGAGGAGGTCCTGCCTCACAGGGCCAGGACAGTAAGCGTTGGGAGGCAGAGCTTCCTATGCAACCTAAGGAGGCAAGAGCTTCGAGTCAATCTACTCTGGTTGAGGCTGGGGTAGAGAAGCATGAGCCGCTTGAGGAGGCAGGAACTGCGAGTCCATCTACTCCAGTCAACGCTGCGGCAGAGCTCCATGAGCAACCTAAGGAGGCAGGAGCTGCGAGTCCACCCAAGCAGGGTGCGGCTGGGGCAGAGAAGCATGAGCCGCTTGAGGAGGCAGAAACTGCGAGTCCACCTACTCAGGGTGCGGGTGGGGCAGAGATCTATAAGGAGGTTGAGGAGCCACAGCCTGCGAGTCCATCTACTCCGGGTGACCCTTGGGCAGAGCTCGAGAAGCTCACCAAGGGGGTAGAAGCTGCAAGTCCATCTACTCCGGGTGTGCCCCTCCCGATTACGACGCTTCCCGTGGAAGACAAAGCTGACGGGCCTGGTGAGGTTGGTGATCCTAATCAAGGCAATGGGGCACAGCCATTGTCGACTCAGGTTGCTGAGCCCGAGCAGGTTGCAGAGCCACCTAAGTTCCCTAAAGTTGGCAAGCAGGCGGCGGGGGGCGAGCATGAGAAAATGACACCATGTAAAAAAGGTGTTGCTGAGACGATGACGCCTAATAAGGGTGACTTGCCTTGTCCTTCTCACAGGGAAAGTGCCAAGCAGCCTAATCATGGTTGCAGCAAGTGCCGTTGGTCCAGTTTTGGATGCACCCGGTGCCGTGCTTGGGCTAAGGGCGGCCTACACAACTACGTCATAACGGCTGACGGCAAGGTGGGCTTCTACATCTGATGCACCGTGTGGCAGGGGGGAGGGAGCAGCACCTAAGGGGGCGGGGGGACACAGACTCTGGTCTGTGCTATTATGTCTAAGACACAATGCTACACGCTTTGTGCTCCTGACCCTTATGGCCCCTCCTCCAGAATGCTCACTCGCAGCCACGAGTCAGCGAACCCAGCCTCCCAGACGGGCAGTGGCACCGCGGGCATCTGGCTTGCTTGCTGCCATGCCGGCACGGGCAGTGGCTCCAAGCCTAAGTGAACCAGGGGACCCGCCTAAGCACAATCTGGCACCATGGCAGATAAAAGCACGAGACATCACGAATGCTATCCACACAGAGGCATGGGAGAAGCACGAGTCCCTAACGGAGATGATCCAGACATGGGAGGTCCCGAAAGGCGAGGACGCCTTGCGGCGCATCGCCAGCTTGGCGCAGGCGGCCTGCCAGGTGAGTGAGGGGGCTGCCCGAGAGATGGCGATCAGTGCCATGCGTGCTCCTCCACCTAATGCGGACCTCTTCACAAGCACCCCATTCCATTGGTCCTACAACTGGATGTCTTTATGGCGCGGACACTCCGACAACAAGAAGATATGCCGCATTGCCCGCGGGATCCTAACATCTGGGTTTTTACGGGCCGAGACAATTGTCACGCGCACAATGGACATCCCACAGACCTCAGAAGGCTTGGTGGCAGCGCCTTGCCTAAAGTTCGGGGAAGGTCAGGCCAGGGGATTGGCAGCTTGGCTTGCGTGGAAGGTCATGGAAGACATTGTCACAAACGAGCCTTGGGACGCAAGCATGGCTAATGTCTTCAAGTCCCTGTTGGCCATCCCTACCAACTTCGACTTCCACTGCTCAGGCTCCAGCATGGACGACATCCTAATTACGCAGGCTGTTCGGCAGAACGTGAAGGCCGGAATGATTTTGCCTCTCAACACGCTCGAGTGGACACGTTTGGTCTTGTTGTTGGAGACACCCGACGGCGCGACTCCCGAGTCCCTTCTTGCAACTGAGTCGCCTAACTTGCGCATAGAGGTCGGCGAGAGGCTGGCAAGGCGCCAAGACATGTTCTTAAGCAAGTACCATAAACATCAGGAAGTCACAGCCTTCGAGGTGGAGGCACCTACCAAGCGGCGGAAGGTGGGTCGTCGGGCTCAGGCTAAGGCCCAAGCAAGCACGCAAGGCCAAGAAGCACGGGAGGACAACGTCAAGGTCAGCCCAGCAAGGATGAAGGCCATCGGCAACTTCCTCAAGCGAGGCACTGAAAAAGGGTTCCGTATGTGCCAGATGCATTTGATTTGGGCAGGGAATTGGAAGTTCAGTGCCTTGCACGACAATGCCCTAAGTGGCGACTTCATTTGGCCTGGCTCCACGAATCCCCCAGAGTGGCAGCCCACTGCCGTGGACGAGCTGGCCATGGACATCGGGGCTAGGGCCACAGGGCACCTCATCCCGCCTAATGTCACTGTCAAAGCGGTGTCTTACAACGGCTGCTTGACCACAGACCAGCACGAGATGCTCTTCAAGAAGGTCTTTACAGTCTTCGAGGATGAGGCACTCTTGAAGCCTAACTTGAACGACCGTGCGTCAGCCCGGCCAACCTTGGAGAAATGGATCGAGGCTCGCATGGTCATCATGCACTGGGACCAGCATATCCGCGCATGTGCCAAAGGTGACCTAACTGCCCAGGACTTCGAGCTCATGGAACGGGCGGTTTTGGAGGGCGACGCTCTGGACCAGCAGATCCTCGAAGCGCACCAGAGCTTCCCTAAGCAGTTTCACCTCGCCATGCTCCCCGACATTCGCTCGTCCATGAGAGCCGCCTTCGACGAGGCACAGTCGGCAATGGAGGCCGCTAACACTGAGTTGTGGTCTGCTAAGCTGAATAAGTTCCGAATTGAGCTCGAGGCGGATCAGCGGCTTCTCAGCATGACGAATGAGGGCTCTAAGCGCTTGGCAGACATTCAAGAGTGGTGTGAGTTGGAGGCAAAGCGGACCTTGGCGAAGCAGGCAAGGACCTTGGTGGCCAGCTACATCGAGCATTTCTGCCCCATTGTGAAGATTGCCTCTTGGGACCAGTTGGCCGGCGAGTATGCCATCGCAGCAGCTAAGCCTTGGCCACATTCGCTCGCCGAGTCATCAGCCTTGGCCACACGTGAGGCAGGCACACACCACATCATCGTGAAGCTTAACATGAATGTCCCTAATGCCAGGGATGCCATGCGCCTTCCAAGCCTTTGCCATGCCTTGGCAACAATCAGCAATGCTGTGGGACCTCATAGGTTTGTCATCGCAATCTTGTTGGCAACGCGCCCTAAGGAGGATCAGACGGCAGTCGACGAGTTGGACGACGAGCTGAACTTGCGGCAGGCCTTGAGGAAGGCAAATTTCAAGGCACAGCAGCGCTTCCGGGCATTCCTAACACCTCCCACTTGCTCAACAGTGCCTGACACTAACTCTTGGGATTGGTTCGTGGACGGGCGCCTCGCCTATATGTATCCCAGCGACACGGAGGCCTTGAGTGGCGATAACGCCTCATTGTTGCCAAACGACTTCCGAGTGCATTCTAGCTTGGCTAGAAGCGGACGCTTGCAGGCATGCATCCCCCTACAGCCCACAGCGAACATGCACCACATCTCAGAGCACAGTCGATCCCACGACCGTGGCTTCGACCTGCCTGACAAGGCTGCGCAGCATGGGAGTGACTTGCATTTTGCAGTCCTAAAGGCCCTCGTGAGCAGCCACACCGCAGAGGCCCTCAAGGGGCACACATGTGGCTGAAACGTATAGTAGCAAACTGCAAAACAAACACACATCAAGCAATGTTTAACCCTACCCCACCCACATGACTTCTCCAGAATCATTCGCAGTCATTGCTCCTTGTTGTGAGTCATTTTGCCAGTTGCCATTTCAGCCCGTTCAGGCCACCACGAGCCCGGCAAGCTGGTTGGGTCCTAAGGATTGCACCACGATCATCGACGTCCATCCTTACACTGGAGATCCTTTGATGAGCACCCTCCGAGCGGTCAGGGAGGCCTGCGTTCCAGGGAAGCTCCGGCACATCATTGTGGACAACCAGTACAGGTCATGCGCCGACTGGGCCGAGTTCACAGTCCTAAGGGCAAGCTCCCAGTTGGCCACGGAGTGGGTGGCTGGCCAGATGAGCTTGTATTCCTTTGCAGTCGAGGGAGGTGTCCTAATCCAAAGGCCAGTCCAGGCACAACGTAACTTCCAAGGGCCATCGGTCGAAGCTTTGAAGGCCGTGCCTGGATGCTACGAGGCATACATGGGGCTCAGCAAGTTGAACCTAAAGGTCTGCCGCATGCAGGGGAAAGGCATGCCACTTGCTCCCGAGGCAATTGCTGAGTTCCAGGCTGCCCCGGCAGAGATCCTAGCAGAGGTGAGGGCTTTGGAGGCTAAGCACATCGACAAGTGGGAGAAGATACTGGAGCACATGGCAGCTTCGGGAGACGTTGGGTCCGCCAACAAAGAAACAGAGGACCCCAGGGAGGACAACCAGGAGAACGAAGCACCTAACACAGGCACTCCCGGAGGCATCGAGATGAAGGAGTTTCAATCTCTCACGAACCTAACAAGCACGGGCGTTGAAATCAAAACCAAGGCTAAAAGCGTTGGGCACAGGTCAGTGGAGGTCTTGGTCGATCAGTCGAACAATGTCTACTTATACAACGCCGACGACAGCTGCACCCTAAGCAAGCACACCTTGTTGGGCTCGTTTGGCAGTGGCAAAGTGGAGGATCCAGGTGCTGACCTCATGGCAGTCATCCCTTTCGAGTTGCCGCACGGCGACAAGAGCATGGTCCAGGTCTCACACAAGAAGGGCCAGGATAGGGGCCAATTAAGAATGCATTGTAATAAGCCCCTTCATTACTACACTGGAGCGGGGGATAAGCATTAATAACTAGAACACTCACACTTGTTCACTGGGAAGTACAATGCATTCTTGTTTGGCCCTACAGGAGGGCGACGAAGGGACTCTCGAGCCTCCTAAGACTCTTTACAAGGTGTGCAAGCAGCTGCAGTCTAAGCATGGCGGGGCAGATCTGAAGATCACATCCTATGGGAGTCTGATCAGCCATATGGACAAGCCAGGCAGTCATGGCTACAGCCTGGAATTCCCTAAGGAGCACCAGAAGCACAATGCAAAAGTCTATGTTTGCCGTGGGAAGGAGTCCTCTCAGACAACGGCTGGCAACGTCTTCCGGCCTTGCGCGTCTAAGCTCGGATTCAAGGGTTCCGTGGGTGTCCTCTGGCGTGTGACCTTCAACGATGTCACCAAGCTCATCACGGCCCGCAAGCCAATGGTCATGACGACCGTTGAGATTCACTTGCAAAAGGGAATGCCTAAGCTCATCGCCACGGTCCCTAAAAATGAGGCCTAATTGCTGTCTTACTTGCGCATGGACATGCGCAGCCCAGAACATCAAAGATCATTGGGTATACTTGATGTCCGATCATGCACAGAGTATGGAGCGGTAAGGCTGCAACTAACCTGATACATGCGGGTGGTGTGCGGGGTTATTGTCGTCACTCCGAGATGCAGACCTTTTCGCACACAGACCTTGTCATGTGCGACTTTCCGAGCACATTCTTTCGCAGACCTTTTGAGGCTCGAGGAAGCACGGCGCGATGAGCGCCTCTTCGCAGCAGACCTCTGATGATGCCTCTGAGTGCACCTCCAGTTCCCCAGGGGCCCCGGCGAGCACCTGTGAGTTGAGGCGCAAGCCTAAAGAAAAGCCGCGGGCAAAGCCTAAACAAAAGGCACATGCAGAGCTGAAGGCGAGGAAGAGACCGGCGATCTCGCAGCCTAATCCATCAAGTGACAGCTGCTCTGAGAGCAGGGAGACGAACCGTATCCAGAAGGCCACACAGACGTGGGAGCAGAAGGCGTCCTCGGCAGCAGCACGTGCCGCGCACCCTAAGACGCCAGGTTGCCTTGACGAGGATTCCGAGCTGACCAGCGTTTTCATGTCAGACGACGCGAGTCCCACAGAGACCACATCGAAGCCAGCGTCAAGTGGCCTAATGGACTTTGCCCAATGGATGATCAGCCGCCGCCTAACTGAGGATGAGAGAGGGCAGCTCCACAGCAAGTGGGCAGCGACCTATGGGGAGTTTTGCGCTGGCATGGGGTCTGGCTCCATGGCTTTTGAGGCACTGGAGCGGGCCATGATGTCGCACGGCTTTAAGGTCCATAGCACATGCACATGTGTGACGGAGCAAGGGCCTTGGAAGCGCAAGGCTTTGAAGAGCATGTTGGCCAATCACAAATCGGCCACCATCTTCAGGGAAACCGGCGACCTAAGCCAGAGCTTGTTGCGCGACGCCAATGGGCAAGTGGTGCCGGTGCGGCCAACATTTGACATACTCCTCGCAGGCATTGTTTGCGTCGATGTGTCACAACTGACATCTGTGCCTAAGTCTGCCGTCCATGGAAATGGTCCCTCAGCCCAATCCGTGAATCAAATGTTCATGTACCTCAACATACTTCCTTTCGAGGATCGCCCTCAGGCAATCATCCTTGAATGCGTCAAGGGGTTGATGCATTGGAGGCGCAAGGGCCTAAAGAAGGCTGAGCGTGGCACTAGCTTGATCACAGAGCGCTTGGGCAAGGCAGGCTACGTGGGCCAGTGGGCCCCAGTGGACGCCAAAGACTTTTTCCTGCCTGCCTCTCGCAACCGGGTCTGGGGAATCTTCTTCAAACGTATTGCAACCCCTAATTCTCAATCCAGCCCGGAGCAGCGTGCTAAAGCGGCAATTGGCCATGTGAGGAGGTTCCAGGTGCCCGTGCACGAGCCCCTTATCAAGGTCATGGAGAGGTTCGACGAAAAGCCAGTCAAAGCTCCTTGCGCACACAAGCGATCGCAGGACCAGGGAGCTAAGTGGAAAGAGAAACACATTGCAGCAAAGGAGAGGTTGGGCCTAACGGAAGACGATATGACAGGGGCGGAGCTGGATGCCTTCAGGGAAGCTGCCCGGCCTCTGCTGCTGGACCGGGAGATCGAAGCCACTTGCATCCGCCTGGCAGACTTGAGGAAGAAAGGCGTCATGGCAGATTGGCGGGAGGAGCTCCTAACTTGCAACGTGGGAGCAAGCCACGGTTGGCTTGGAATACGCCAATTTGTTTTCCCTTGCGTCTTACCTAAGCAGAAGCACATTGTTGCATACGCTGGCAGGTTGTCCTTGGCAAGTGGGCCCATGTACCTCGCCATGCAAGGCGTGCAGCAGGCTGAGCTCACGGCCTTCCCACACCTAAAAGAGCTAACTTCTGCTCGGCAACAGGACCTCGCCGGGAACGCATTCACCACGAATGTTTGCGCAGCCATGATCTTGGCGGCCATGCTTGCCATCTGAGGGGGCAGGCTGGACCTAACCGAGGTTGCGCTTGCATTCGTTGACCCTCGTCCAGGGGGCTAAAAAGTGCACTTGCGCGTTGCGTATCCAGTATCAATCTAGTATGTGGCCCCACCTTGCGTTCAGTTGAATTATACATGTTCTCCCCTTTGTTCCACTAGCCAGCGCATGCTCAAGTCAGAGCACTGGGCACTTCTTGGCCAGCAGTGCCATGGTCGGGTGGCCTAAGATCGCGGGCAGCTTTCAACGACACTTTGAGTTATGCAATGCTGCTCGCCGTGGCTGCCGTTGGTGCAATCACTCATGCTGCACCACTTTCAAGAAACACATGGACGCCCTAAGGGAGTGGCATAGGTCCATGGCAGCTATGCCACGTGAAGCACAGGATCTAGAGATATGCAATATTTTTGGAGGTGGTTGCTGCTCACGTGTGGAAGTAGGGAGGAAGACAGCAAGGTCCACTAGCACGACCCAAACAACTTCCATCTCTGCAGAGGCAGGTGAAGCCTCGGAGAACGACACAGTAGCAACCTCGGTGTCCCCAGAGCCAAGTCCTAAGAGGAAGGCTTGCGGCTCCAAGATGCCACTGCACCAGCGGGCCCCTCCTAACAAAAGGTCAGCCAGCAGCCCTGGGTCATCATGCCAGACTACCTCTTCAGAGCCCACAGAGAAAATCAGCAAGGCAAGCAGTGCGGCGAGTGCTCAGGACATGCACCGAAAGCCTCGCAGGAAGTATAAGAAGAGAGCCCGGGGAGGCAAGCGTGGGCCTAAGTTGGAGTTGCGCGGCATCATCTCGGACGTGGGGGAGTTCGTGTGCAGGGAATCTGCCAAAAGGTTCTTCAGGGTTGGGGTCAGCAGAATACAGCGCGTGTTGGAAGGCAGGCCGGATCGCCGGCACAAGGGATATCGGCTACCTAATAACCATGCAGTGTTTGCGCCACAGCTCTCCGTGTGCCGGTCCTTCCTAACACACGTTTGGAATTTTTGGGCAGAAGGCTTGCCCGATCGATTCCATATGGCGACGCGCGGCAACATTGATAAAAGCCTCGCCATTGGCGACGTGCACGTGCCACTGCCTAACTTAGACCTCAAGGATCATAATGACGAGCCAGACTCCGACGAGGCACTGGAAGTTCAAGAGAGAGCAATTGCTGCGGCCGCCCTGCACATCTCCTTAAAGGATGCTTCTGCGGGAGGCTTGTCAATGGAAGGACCGAGCTTGCACCGTGGACCGTGCCGGTACCTAGGGGTTTTGAGGCCAGTTATGTTGTACGCAACTCTTTCGCGTTGGTGCGCAGAGCGAAACAGCAATTGCCCAGGCTTTACAACATTCCTAAGATCGTTGAAGGAGGCCAAGCCTATGTTGAAGTTTCGTAAAGCCGCAGGGCAGCACGCGTCGTGTACCATATGCGTCCACTTCAAGAAGCTACTCACAACGAGAATGCCCCCCCCACGCACGGAACCAGGTGCTCCAGGACTATAGCGAGCACATATTCTTAAACTTGCTCGACCGGCAGGTGGACTCAAATTGGGCAGACATGAGTGTTCAGTGCTCCGAGCTCTTGAGGAGTGGCCAGATCATGAACACCATTGCAAGGAGAATGAGCCTAATGCTTGTCCGTATTGACGGGATGGACCAAGCAAAGTTCAGAGTGCCACGGGCCCTAAAGAAATCACATATCACTGATGCACTCCTCCGGCCGGCACTTCACATTCAGGGCGTGTGGAGCCACGGATTTGCTTTTCATCTGGCAATTGCAGACGCCGACATCAAGAAAGACACAACTACAAACGTGGAGGTGTTGTTCCGCATGCTCAGCACGCTGTACCTAAAGCACCGAGCTCTGCCATTTACCCTAACTGTGGTCATGGACAACACCAGTCGCGAGAACAAGAACCAAATTATTTTGAAGATTATGACTAAGCTCGTGTTGTTGCGAGTCTTTGGCCACATATGGCTGGCATTTCCTAAGAAAGGCCACAGCCATGGCCCATTGGATGCCGTGTTTGGGCAAGCAACGGTGAAGCTTGGCAACACAGAGTTCGATGACGACCTGGGGGTGCAGGAGTGTTTGCAAGGCTTCCTAAATAAGGCAGAGGTGGAGCCTGGGGCTCGAGGTGAGTGCACCGCTTACAAGTTGGACGAGGCTGCAGAGTGGCTCCCATGGAGTGAGCAGAGTGTGCAGCTTCATGGGTCCGACCTAACGGGCCCAGAGGCTCCTCACTCTTTCCACATATGCCGCCGCAGTGAGCTTGGCCCTTCGGAGCTAAAGGCAAGCGCAACAGCGTGGCCAGGAGCTCCTAATGCGCACCCCGGCGACATAGTCGTGGCTGTGCGGAGGTCAATGGCAGATGAACGGGCCTACCAGGTGGCACTCCTAATTCCCAATGCTCAAAGGCACCCCTTGGAGTCTGCAGCAAACGCTAATCTCCAGCCGAGGGGCATCCATGCACGGAGAGACATGCCAATGGATGATAGGAGGAAGCGTGCCAGGAGTGCTACAGCGTGCCACCAGCAGGGGGGCATCAGTGATCGGGCTGTCACATACCTAACCCAATGGGCACAGGGTACATTGAGACGCAATCCCCGTCCCAGCGAGTATGCCTTCCTAATTCACCGTGTCCCTAACCCAGCCGACGCGGATTTGCCTAAGATTCGGGCACCTCACGACTTGGAGGTGGACGCACGGCCGCCGCGTCACATCAACATAAGGCCGGCAGGGCATCAACCAGCCATTGCTCACTGACAAAATGCAGCGCACGCATGCTTGTCTTTTTTCAACAAGTAAGTTTAGGTTTTACTTGTTGACTTCATTAACTACGTTTTAGGCCCGAAGTCTTACTTCTTGGGCCCCTACTGCCGATCTAAAACTTACTTCTCCACAAAACACCCCCTCGCCCGCGGAACCTCCCTCTCTTGAATGAGCGTCCCACTTTCTCCCCCCGCCCCCTGGTCACTACGAGCCCCCCCCCATCCCGCAGCTTGTGCATTGTTGTCCGACCACCTGCGTTAGGCCTTCTTGTTTTGCCAAGTCCATGTTCTTGACTGCAGCCACTTGCAGCTCAAGGACCCTCCGAGCTCCTCTTGCGCACCACCCCTAAAGGGCAATCCCCGACAGAACCGAACCTCCTAAGGCACTCATGCCGTCTAAGGTGTCTAAGGTGGTGGTCTACGAGGCGGAGGAGGGCGGCTGCCGTGCGTGGTTCCGTCTTAGGGAGGATCCTAAGCGTGGCAGATTGTGGGCGGTGTGGTGGACTCCTAAGGGCATAGACGAATGGTGGACGACTTCGCCCCTAACATGGGAGTGGCGCAGGTATACCTGGACGCGTAGGAGGAGACTTAGGCGCCGTCCCCTAGGCCTGCCTAAGGGGAACCGCAAGGTCTTGGCCAAGCCTAAGGCTCCGACTAAGGTGCTCGCCAAGACCGATGCTGAGCCTCAGGCCTAAGCTTCTGAATGTGGCAACATCCCTGGCCACACAGCCATTGAAGCTTCTGACGATTCAAGGCCTCGTTTCCAAATGGAAAAATGCGCCGCTTTGCAGTGGTGGTGGTGGTGTGTGGGCCGTAGGATGTTGCAAGTGGGAGTGTGGGTGAGAGAGGGGAGACTTGGGAGAGGAGGCAGGGGGCAGGGGGCATGAGTTGCAAAGGGTTAGGCCAGCCAATAAGTTTGAAAGTCCCGAATAAGTTTGAAAGTCCCAACTAGCTTGGCTTGGGCTTGAAAGTACATGAGGGACGGACAAAAACGCGCTCTGTGAGCGGGGGAAAGAAGTACGATACGACACACGCGGACACACACACGGTGGCGCACGGGTGCG
>JAPIWU010230327.1:0-12671 GCA_037576205.1 Pyrocystis lunula | reverse complement strand
GTCGGCTACGACGACAGCGTCTATGTGACCGAGAACGTGCGGGTGCTCTCGGGAATATCGGCGGAAGGGGTCGAGTGGGCGCTGACCAGCGGCTACGCCAGCAACTGGCACCCGTTGACCTGGCTCTCGCATATGCTCGACGTCTCGCTCTTCGGCGTCGATCCGGGGGCGATGGCCCGCACGAACGTGGTGCTGCACGGCCTTTCGAGCGTGCTCTTGCTCCTCTTCGTGTCGCGGGCGACGGGGGCCTTCTGGCCCTCATTCCTGGTGGCGCTGCTCTTCGCGCTTCATCCGCTCCGCGTGGAGTCGGTGGCCTGGATCGCGGAGCGAAAGGATGTGCTCTCGGGCTTCTTCTGGATGGCGACGCTGCTCGCCTGGACGCGTTATGTCCGGGAGCGGGGGAGGGGGCGCTATGCGCTCGTGCTCCTGCTCTTCAGCTGTGGGCTGATGGCGAAGCCGGTGCTCGTGACCTTGCCCTTCGTACTCCTTCTCCTCGATATCTGGCCCCTGCGCCGGACGAGCTTTCTCGAGCGCAGTCCGGCCGCTTCCGAGCACACGCAGAGCACCGGCTCGCTGTTGCGGGAGAAGGCACCGCTCTTCCTGCTGGCGATCGTGTCGAGCGTGGTGACCTACCGCGTCCAGGCCGCCGGGGGAGCCGTACGCGCCGAAGTACTTTCGCCGCTGGACGCACGGATCGCGAACGCGATCACATCCTACGCGGGGTATCTCGGCAAGACGCTCTGGCCGACGGATCTGGCGGCCTTCTATCCGCTGCCTGCCGAAGCGGGGCTCTCCTCTCCCTGGACGCTCGGGGTGGCGGCCTCGGCCTTGCTCCTCGGCGCGATCTCGTGGCTCGCCTGGTCCGAGAGAAGGACGCGTCCCTGGCTCGGGGTGGGCTGGTGTTGGTACCTCGGCACGCTGGTTCCGATGATCGGGCTCGTACAGGTCGGCAATCAATCGATGGCGGATCGCTATGCGTACCTGCCGACGGTCGGCCTCTATCTGATGGCGGCGGGCGAGTTGCAACACGCGGGGCCGCGGCGCGCGAAGGTCCTGTCGATTGCGATCGGGATCACCGTGCTCGTCTTCTTTGCCGTCTTGACGCCAAGACAGGTCGCGGTGTGGCGGGACGGGGAGACCCTCTTCCGTCACGCCATCGCGGTCACGGATGGAAACTACCTGGCGCACTACAATCTGGGGACACGCCTGCTGAGGGGGCGTCCGGCGCGGCTCGCGGAGGCGCGGCCGCATCTCGAGGAAGCTGTTCGGTTGCATCCGGAACATGCCGGGGCCCAGCTCAATCTGGGTGCCGTCGAATGGCTCGAAGGGCGACCGGACGCCGCCGTCGGACATTTCGAGCGGGCGCTTCGTTTGAATCCGGGCGACCCCGAGGTGCACTTGAGCCTGGGGGCGGCGCGTTTCGAAGCGGGGCGGGTTGCCGACGCGGTCGCGCATTTCCGGGCCGCCACTCGTCTCGCTCCGACCAATCCATCACCCTGGCTCAATCTCGGGAATGTCTTTCTTTCCGAGGGACGAAGGCAAGAGTCAATCGACGCCTTCGAGCGAGCGCTGACCCTCGCACCGGGGCTCGAGGCGGCGCAGGCAGGGATGCGGGAGGCGCGCCGGCGATGATTCGGTGTCGATCGAGCGAGTGCGGCAGGCCTTCGTTTCCGGCAACATGACCGGTCCACTCGACCCAGAGGACGAATATGTCAGGCCGACCTTCCACCGCTCCCTCTCCCGCCACTCCCTCTACCACCACTTCCACCGATCCTTCCTCTGTCGACGCGTCGGGAGCGCGACCGTCCTTTGCGATCATCGGCGCCGGCATGTCGGGATTGCTGGCGGCGATCCGGCTTCGCGAGGCGGGTCACGACTTTACGGTCTTCGAGAAAGCGGACCGGGTCGGCGGCACCTGGCGGGAGAACACCTATCCCGGAATCGCCTGCGATGTCCCGTCGCATCTCTATTCCTATTCCTTCGAGCTGAACCCCGACTGGCACTATATGAGTTCGCCCGGCGCCGAGATCCAGGAATATTTCGAGAACATCTCCCAGCGCTATGCCCTCGAAGAGTCGATCCGATTCTCGGACCCGGTCGTGCGATGTGACTGGCAGGGGGACGCCTGGGAGGTCGAGAGTGGCTCCGGCTTCGTCGGTCGCTTCGACTGGGTGATCGCCGCGACCGGGATTCTCCATCACCCCAAACGCCCGGAGATCCCAGGCCTCGACGAGTTCGAGGGCAAGCTCTTTCACAGCGCCGAGTGGGACCACTCCGTCCCCCTCGACGGCAAGCGCATCGGTGTCATCGGGAACGGTTCGAGCGGCGTCCAGATCACCGGCGCGCTGGCGCCCCGGGCGGGAGCGTTCAAGCTCTTCCAGCGAACCGCGCAGTGGGTCGTGCCGGTTCAGCAGGTCGAATACGACGAGGCGCAGCGCGAGGCGTTCCGGAAGGATCCGGCGGCGCTCCAGGGCATTCACGACGAGCTCGATGCCTCGTTCCATACCGGTTTCGCGAACCAGGTTCTCGATGGCAACTCCGACATCTTCGAAGGCATGCGCACCGTCTGTAACGATCACCTCGATCAGTTCGTCACCGACCCCGAGCTGCGCGAGAAGCTTCGTCCCGACTACACCCCGGCCTGCAAGCGACTCGTCGTCTCGCATAATTTCTACGACTCGATCCAGGTGCCGCAGGCCGAGCTGGTCAGCGAAGGGATCGAGTGCCTCGAAGCCGGCGGCATTCGGACCGCCGACGGACGGCTCCACGAACTCGACGTCGTCGTGCTCGCGACCGGATTCCACGTGGACGCCTTCGTTCGTCCGATGTCGATCCGCGGACAGAATGGCGTCATGCTCGATGATGTCTGGAAGGATCGACCCTCCGCCTATATGTCGGTGGGCGTTCCCGGGTTTCCGAATTTCTTCATGCTGAACGGTCCGAATAGCCCGGTCGGAAATTTCTCTCTGATCCGAACCGCGGAGATGCAATTCGACTACCTGATGAAGCTGGTCGGACATGTGACGGAGCGGGGATCGGTCCATGCGATGCCCAACCACGAGGCCGCTCTGCGATTCGAAGAAGAGCGGGTCGAAGCGGCGAAGCAGACCGTCTGGGCGACGGGTTGTCGCAGCTGGTATCTCGACGACCGCGGCATCCCCTTCCTCTGGCCCTTCCCCTTCACCCGCTTCACCGAGGAGATGGAGAAGCCTCGCTTCGAGGACTACGACATAGGCTGATGAGCAGGCGGTTGGAAACCGGCGGGGAGGCGCGAATGAAGATCGGACTACTCGACCCTGCGAGCTACGCGGGCGGACAGCCCCACGATCAGTTTCGTTGGCTGCGGCAGAACGATCCGGTGCATCGTCACGCGGAGCCGGGCGGTGGGCCGGGATATTGGGCGATCACCCGCTACGAAGACGTGCGCGCCATCAGTCGCAACCACAGCGTCTTCTCGAACGAGCCCTCGATCATGATTCCCGACGTCACGGGCCTGGGGCCGCCGAGTGCGGACAAGATGATGCTGATGTGCGACCCGCCCTATCAGACCCAGCTCCGCCGGCTCGTGAGCGGTGCCTTCACACCCAAAGCCGCGCGCGCCCTCGCGCCGAGGATCGCCGTCCTGGCTCGCCAGATCGTCGACGAAGTCATCGAGCGCGGCGAGTGCGATCTCGTCGCGGACATCGCAGGCGAACTCCCGTCCTACGTGATCGCGGAGCTTCTCGGCATTCCCCTCGACGACGGGCGCAAGCTCTATCGACTGACCGAGGTACTGCATTCGGCGCCGGAATCCTTGCCGGAAGGCGCCCAGGCCGCGGCGGGGGCGGAGATGTTCGCCTACTCCGCAGGGGTCGTGGCCAGCAAGCGCGACTATCCGGGAGACGATCTCGCGAGCCGTTTTCTCGCGGCGGAACTCGATGGACGGCGACTGAGCGACATGGAGTTTCATCTCTTCTTCATGTTGCTCGTCGACGCGGGAGGTGACACGACGCGGAATCTCGTGGCCGGTGGGTTGCACGCGCTGCTCGAGCGCCCCGCCGAATGGGCACGCCTGCTGGCCGAACCCGAGCGCCTCATGCCCACGGCCCGAGAAGAACTCCTACGCTTCGTGAGCCCCGTCGTCTACATGCGCCGGACCGCGAAGCAGGACGCGGAGATCGGGGGCAAGAAGATTCGCGAGGGCGACAAGCTCGCGCTCTATTACGGTTCCGCGAATCGGGACGCCGAGATCTTTTCCGATCCGGATCGGCTCGACGTCGGACGCACGCCGAATCATCACGTCGCCTTCGGTGCCACCGGTGCGCATTTCTGCCTGGGAGCGCAATTGGCCAGGGTCGAGATCGACGCCATTCTGCTCGAGATCCTGACCCGACTCGAAGGCCTCGAGCTGGCGGGGGAACCGGAATGGCTGCAATCGACCTTCATCTCGGGGCCGAAGACGATGCCGGTTCGCTTTCGCCGGGCGGCGCGACGCGGGCCCGGATGAGTCGCGGCGCAAAGCAGTAGATGGCCCTGGAGGCGGCGAGTCCCTCGGACCCTCAGGTCGCGACGGCTTCCTCGCTCTCGACGGCGAGCAGGGCCCACCAGGCGATGAAGGGCGAGATCGCCGCGGCCAGGATCGCGGTCCACAGCCCCTTGAAGGTCACATATCCGCCGACGCTCATCGGTTCGGCACCCAGGAGCGTGAGCAGGAAGATGGCCGGGACAGCGCCGAGCACGACGCCGAGCAGGGCGAGGTAGGCGGAGCGGGCGAGGGCGGATCGGCGATGCCAACCGGAGGCTGCGACGGCGGCGTGGCCCGGTTCGAGTCGCGGGACATCGCCTTTCTTGATCTGTCCGGTCACGAGGCGCGTCACGATGAGGCAGCTCAGCAGCGGGAGAAGCAGGCCGGTAATCAAGAGGTCGGGTCCGACGGCGCCTTCGTCCCAGAGTGTGAGAAAGGCATTGCTTCGCAGCAGCAGCCAGGCGATGAGGGCGTTCAGGGCGAGATTGAAGAGCGCCGGGACGAGGCTCTGGTGCAGGAGCAGGAAGCGGCGGTGTTCGGGGGAGAGTGGCATGAGATTCCTCGGGGCCAGGTCGAAGGGTCCAGCCACGATATCCCAGGCCGGAACGCGTGCCCGAGGTCACTGTCCGCCACGTACGTCCCCGTGCGCGGGCGTTCCAATTGGAACGGTTTTGACAGGGGGTGTCGGAGATCCGTCGCCCGATCGGGGCATGAAACCGTTGTGGCCCGCCGGGCATCTCCGCCGGTAGGTCCGTGGTCCGCCGAAAAGCGAAATAAAATTCGCGCGTCGAGGTTCCCAAACTTGAGGGAATTGCAGGCGTTTTCGCGATTCCCGTGAAAAACGAACGCTCCGCCGCCAAATTAATCGGGTGTTCTCCCCAATTTCTCGCGGGCTTGGCACGTCTCCTGCTCTTGTACCCGCCATACGCCGCTTTCAGCGTCTGGAAGGTCGAGCGTGGAACAGACAGTCGCCCGTCCCGGGAGCCCCGACCTCAGGTCGAGTCCCCCACGAAGCACGGGCCTTGGGGAATCAAACAAGCATGGAAGCGCTCCTTCGCGAGGCCAAAGAAGAATTCGGTGCCATCCCGTCCGATCTGAAAGAAAAGGTAGTTCTCGAGCACGCCGCCCTGATCAGATACATCGTCAATCGCCTCGCAGTTCGCTTACCGAGTCATATCGACCTCGATGACCTGCATAACACCGGCGTCATCGGCCTGATGGATGCGATCGACAAATTCGACCCCACCAAGAACTGTAAGTTCAAGACCTACGCGGAATTCCGGATCAAGGGGGCCATTCTCGACCAACTCCGCTCCCTCGACTGGGTTCCCCGAAGCGTTCGGCAAAAGGGACGCAAGCTCGAAGCCGCCTACGGCGAAGTCGAACAGCGCCTCGGTCGAACGGCCAGTGAAGAAGAAGTGGCCGATTCCCTCGGACTCGAGATCGACAAATTTCACACCCTGATCAATCAGGTCCGCGGCATCTCACTCGTCAACCTCGAGGAGATCCGCGGCACGAACTCCGATGGCGACCAGGCCGGCACCTTCGCCGATATCATCGAAGACGTTCAATCCGAGAATCCCTTCGCCTCGCTCAAGCTGAACGAGACCAAGCACGTGATCTCGGACACGATCGGATCGCTCCCCGAAAAAGAGCGCCTCGTCATCTCGCTCTACTACTACGAAGATCTCAACATGAAGGAGATCGGGAACATCTTGGGGATCACCGAGAGCCGGGTGTGCCAGATCCACACCAAGGCCACCGGACGACTCGGAACGAAGCTGAAAAGCCTCGTCGACCGCTAGTCGAGTCACTTCCCGCCTCAGGCCGCCTTGGCCCGCCTCAGCCCGTTTTTGGCCGCCGGGGACGCGCAAAGAAGCTGCGGTCGAGGCGATCCGTCGCGGCCCCGGCCGCTGGCTCGCCCCGACGACACCATGCCACCCGGAGACATCTATGCGATTCCCACTAGCGAAGCTCGGCTTCGCGATCCTCATCCTGCTCGCGGGCACGACCGTCCCGCTCGGCGCTGGGGCCGAAGCGCCGTCGGCCTCGAAGCAGACGATCATTCGCGAGCTGCTCGAGATTACCGACACCTCGGATCTCGGAATCCAGTTCGTGCAGATGATGCAGCAGCAACTCGTCTACCTGTACCCGACGGCCCCAGAGAAGATGTGGCGGGACTGGGTCAGCGAACTCGATCCCAGTGAAGTCACCGAGCGCGTGGTCGAAGTCTACGACGAGAATTTCACCCTCGAGGAGCTGTCGGGCTTGCTGGCGTTCTACAAGACGCCGGCGGGGCGCGCGACGCTCGAGAAGATGCCGATCGTGATGCAGGGGGCGATGAACGCCGGCCAACAATGGGCGCAGGGCGAAGCCGCCAAGATGCAGACTCGGCTGGAGAAGGAGGGCTTCAAGCCCGTCCAACCGGGTCAGCCCTGAACCCGATACCGGCGACCGCATAAAGCCCCGATGAGGAGCCTCGCCGAGGCCCGTCTCAACGTGCGACGCCGCTACTCGCCGCCGCCAAAGAATCGCGCCCAGAAACCCCGCGCTTCGCCTTTGGGCTGCGCGTCCGTTCGGGCGGCGTCCGCAGCCTGTTCGGCCCGCTCTCGCTTCGCCTCGGCGGCCGCGGTCATCTCGTCGGCCATCCTATCGGCATTGTCGCCGGCCGCGTCCGCCTTCGCTCGGGCGGCGTCCTTCATCTCCTCCGCCGTGTCCGCGGCGGCTTCGGCCTTCGCCTTGGCCGCGGCCTTCATGTCATCGGCCTTGTTCCGCGCATCCTTGGCCTCGACGTCAGCGCGGCCCCTCGCCTTGTCCGAATGTTTCTCGAGATCCTCGTGCGCGCGCTTCTTCATGGCCTTCGCGTCGTCGTGGGCGCCTTTCTTGGCCTCCTTCATGCGAGCCTTGGCCGCTTTACGCTTGTCCTTGGCCTGGTTCTTCAGCTCTTTGCGCTTGGCCTTGGCGTCTTCGCTGCTCGCCTTGGCCGCGTCGCGGCGGGCTTTCGCTCGCGCTTTGGCGCCCTGCGCCTTGCCCTTGGTGCCCTCGATCTGCTCGGAGGCGCTCTCCTTCGCTCGGATGGCCTCGGATTTCATGCGTTCCGCAGAGTCTTCCACGGCGGTCTCGGCCTGCTGGCCCATCGCCTTGGCCGCGGCTTCGAGGTCCATGGCTTCGTGGTGATCCGCCCAGGCCGTTCCGTGAACGCCCAGAGCGAAGAAGGCTACCAGCGTCATCCCGTTTCGTACGCATCGCATCGAATCCATCTCCCTGTGATGGCGCTCTCAAGCAGCACCCGAAGAGCTCGGCCCTTCATTAAGAGCGCGGAGCCTATGACTTCGGAGGGCATAATGCGAATGGCATATGAATCGTCACGGCGAGCCGGTGTCCCCAGAGGATCCTCGATCGCTCCGGGAGAGGGCCTCGAGACCTCGCTGTGCGTCTGCATCGTCGGGGTCGAGCGCCAGCAAACGCTCGAAGTGGCGGCGCGCCGCGTCGGGACGTCCTTCCCGGGCGAGCAGCGAGGCGAGGTTCCGGTGCGCTGACGCGTAGTCGGGAAGGATCGAGAGGGCTCGCTCGTAGGCCTCGATCGCGGCATCGATCTGGTTCTGGCGCTCGAGGGCGATGCCGAGGTTGTTCGCGGCGCGGTGATGCTTCGGTTGCAGCGCCAGCGCCCAGCTGAAGTGACGGGCGGCGATTTCGCTCTGCCCGGTGGCCAGGAGGCTGATCCCGAGGTTGTTATGCGCCTTCGGTTGATCGGCTCGGAGCGCGATGGACGCTTCGTAGTGCGCGACGGCCTCTTCGTGGCGACCCTCCGAGCGAAGCAGATTCGCGAGGTTGAATTCGGCGGTCGCGCTCGGTCCGAGATCGAGGGCGCGTCGGTAGTGTTCGATGGCGTCCTCTGTCCTGCCTTCGCCGCGGTAGGCCGACGCCAGGTTGATATGGCCGAGTTGATAGGTGGGAGAGATCTCGAGGATGTGCTCGTAGAGGGAGATCGCTTCCCGCGTCCGACCGTCGGCGCGCAGCAGGTTCGCGAGGTTGATATTCGGTTTCAGCGCATCGGGCGCGGCCTCGAGGGCGAGCCGGTAGTGATGGATGGCGAGCGCCGTCTGGCCCTCGTCGCGCAGACGGTTGGCGACGTTGAAGCGGATCTCTGGATTGCGCGGAACCGATTCGAGGGCGTGGTCGAAGAGCGCCTCGGTGCTCCGCCAATGGGTCGTCTGCTGCCAGGCGGCGGTGCCGAGCGCGAGCATGAGGAGGGCGCTCGCGAAGGCGATGGCCCGGTTCGTGGCGACGCCGGGGGGCAGAAGGATTCGCATCTCTCCCGCGGTCCAGACGATCAGGATGAAGAGGCCGATCGAGGGCAAATACATATAGCGGTCCGCCATGCCCTGGTGGCCGACTTGAACGAGGCCGAGGACAGGGACCAGGGTGCCGAGAAACCAGCTCCATCCCACGAAGGCCCAGGGGTGGTCCGTGCGGGAGACGATCCAGGCCGAGAGCGCGACGAGCACGCAGGTCCAGGCGGCGATCTCGAGGGCGCCGAGCGGCTCGCCTCCGGACTCCGGAATATAGGGATGGGGATAGAGCATGCTGAGGTCGCTCGGCCAGAACGTCTTCGACAGATAGCGCCCGTAGGAGACGATCGCGTTCGCGATCCGGGCCGCGATCGGCAGCGGTGCGGCGCGCGTCATGGCGCCGGCCAGCTCCTGCATCTGCAAAGTGAGGATGCTCGTCGAGAGCGCCAGCAACAGCAGGGGGAGCTTCTCGAGCCAGACACCCGGACTGAAATTTCGACGCAGGGGCCATCGGTCGAGCAACAAGAAGACGGCGGGCAGCGTCACGACCATCGACTTGGCCATCAAGGCCAGCCCGAAGAGCACGAAGACAACCGCGTAGCGGATGCCGTGGGCGAAGCGACGACTCGGCCGTTTCGACAGGCCCTCGACATAGGCGACGTAGGCGCCCGTCGCGAGCAGTGCCAGGAAGGTGCTCAGGACATCCTTGCGTTCCGAGACCCAGGCGACGGATTCCACGTGCAGCGGATGAATCGCGAAGAGCAGGGCGACGGCTGCGCTCTTCCAGCGCGCGCCCGTCGTCCGCAGCAGGAGTGCGAAGACGAGCAGACTGTTCAGCGCATGGAAGAGGACATTCGTCGCGTGATGTCCCCCCGCCTCGAGCCCGAAGAGTTCCACGTCCAGCATGTGGGAGAGCCAGGTCAGCGGGTGCCAGTTCGTCTCCTGTGTATCGGTCAGCGCCCAGCGCAGCCCCTCGACCGTGAGGCCCGCCCGGACCTGTGCATTGCGCGTGACGTAGGCCGGGTCATCCCAGTGAACGAAGGGGAAGCCAGCGGTCTGCCCGTAGATCGCGAGGACGGCGGCGACGAGCACGAAACTCGAAAGCCAGTTGAAGCGACGGGAAGGCGAGGGCGCGGACATCGGTCGGGGAAGATACAGGGGTCCCCGGCCGATGCCGCGCCCTCGACCCGGTTTCGGTTCGTCGGGAGCTAGGCCAGATCGAAGACGAGAATCTCGGCCTCTTCCTGCGCAAGCAGCTCGATCGCGGTTTCATCGCTCACCGCCGCGCCGTCGCCGCTCCCGAGCGGGAGCCCGTTCAGCTCGGCCCGGCCCCGGGCGACCTGCACCCAGGCGTGGCGGCCCGGCGCCAGTCCGTGTCGCACGGACTCCCCGGCCTCCAGCACCGCCGCAAAGAGATCGACGTCCTGGTGAATCCCGAGCGAAGCGCTCTTGTCTCGTCCGGAGGCGAGCAGTCGAAGCTGGCCCCGGCGGCTCTCGAGCGGGAAATGCTCCTGCTGATAGGCGGGTTCGAGCCCGTCCGCATCCGGCAGGATCCAGATCTGCAGCAGATGGACCGACGACTCTCGCGAGGCATTGTACTCGCTGTGAGTGACCCCGGTGCCCGCGCGCATGAGCTGGACGTCGCCGGGTCGGATGACCGATCCATTGCCCATGCTGTCCTCGTGCTGGAGGGCGCCTTCGAGGACGTAGGTGATGATCTCCATGTCGCGGTGTGAATGGGGATCGAAGCCTCGGCCCGCTTCGACCCAGTCTTCGTTGATGACGCGCAGGGCGCGGAAGCCCATATGATCCCGGTCCTGATAGCTCGCGAAGGAGAAGGTATGGCGACTATCGAGCCAACCGTGGTTTGCGTGTCCCCGGTCTTCTGATTTGCGAATCTCGATCATGTTCGAATCCTCGCGATCTGGTGGGCGCCGCGATGGCGACGTGATGGATGAATGGGTTTGGTTCCGATCGGGCGCGATCATGAGATGTCCACAGGCTCGAAGCGTTACCCATTCCGGCAGTCTCCGGGACAGCGAGAATGTCCCCGCGCGGGGATCGACTCTCTAGATCGAAGACGCCGCGTGCGGTCGGGTGTCGCCGTCGCCTTCGGTTCTCAGGGTCTCGGGGCTTTGGGGCGAAGCGTGCGTCCGTCTGGCCACCTCAGGCGCGCCAGCCATTCCGGGGGAAGGAAGACCGTGAGGACGAACATCATCATCACGTCCCACCAGCCGACGGAGGACAAGAGCGCGAGCGAGATGAAGAATCCAATCAGGGCGAGTGCCCAGTATTTCGCGATCGGCTTGATCCAGAGGGCGAGCGGGGCGCCGCATTCGAGCAACAACGCGAGGACGCTGGCGATCTCGAGCAACCCGAAATAGGGCGTGAAGTCGAAGTCGATGCGAGCCCAATCGCGGTTCGTGAGGACGAAGGGGAGGGCCTGGCCGTCGAGCCAGCTCTGCTCCTCGAAGCGAGACCAGGAGACCAGGAAGACGCCGGTGATATGGACTTGCAAGAGTCGCATCGGCCAGGCGGGGCCCGTCCAGGTGGTCGAGGTCGTCGAGGTGGGCGCTGTATCGGGGTCGCCGCGCCACGCGCGCCACAGCGTAAGGATCGACCAATGCGAATTCGACGCCGCAAAGATCGTATAGAGCATGAAGGGCTGGATCATCGAACCCCAACCCCACATCGCGCCCGGATTGCGCGACACGAAGAGGATATGCACGAACAAGGCGACGGCGCCGAAGATCCGCGGTCGGATCCCGAGCGCGAATAACAGCGTACTCGCGAGCAACACGAAATAGAGCACCCAGACCGGGCCGCTGGTCGAAGCGAGTCGCAGCCATTCGATCGGAATCGACATCGACCAGTCGATGCTCGAACTCTCGGGGAAGCGCTGGACGAAGTCGTGACCGGCGAAGCCAGTCGGGCCGTAGACGACTTCGATCAGCGGAAAGCGCGACAAGTAGGACAGAAAGAGGATCGACCCGAGCGCTACGCGGATGATCACCAGGGCGTGCAGAGGCACGGGGTCGAAGAACCAGCGCTCGATGCGGTCGTATCCGGATCGAAGGGATTTCGAGAAGCGCGTCATGCCCGCACCTCGCGAGCCGGGCGGATCGCTCGTCGGATGCGGCCCGGGCCGATCACGCCGGTGGGGGTCATCGGCGGCATTCGACGCGCCCCAGGTTCTCGGACATCGTCCACTCTTCGCCGGTCTCGTAGTGTCGAACGGGGATCTCTTCGAAAATCTCGACGTGGGTGAATTTCGGATTGGCCGCGACCTGACAGAAATGATCTCCCATGGCCGAGAGATTGGAGCGGAAATCACCGAGCCGGATCCAGGCCATCCAGTGCAGGATCATGTGCTCGTAGACGACGGGCGTCCAGCGGAGGCCGGTCGGCGGGCAAGGCTGCTCCGGGGTCGGGTAGATCCGCGTCTTCCGGCCCGCGGCGTCGATGCCGTCGACGACGGTGCAGCGCGCGCGCATCAAGAGTTCGAGCCGCTGCGGGGGGCCTGAGAAGACGCGCATTCCGGGGGCGATGCCCGCGATCTGGAGCGTCTGGATCGCCAGTTCTTGCGGGCGCTCGAGCACGCGAGGCAGAAAGGGCGGATGCCATGCCGCAAGGACGATGATCCCACAATAGAGCGTCAGGATCGGCGTGAAAACGAGTTTGCGAATCAAGACCCCATCCCGGTATGGCGTGATGTGCGTGATGTGATGCGCGACGTGCCGTGACATGAGGCCACGGACCGCGGCTTCTGCGGCGACCCGGGCCCTGCCGAACTTAGCTCATGCGGCCGGTGCTCTGGTGTGCGCCGTGGGTCGCGACCGGGCCAGATCGTGAACCGGGGTATCGGAGCGGCGACC
>JAPIWU010229219.1:0-12730 GCA_037576205.1 Pyrocystis lunula | reverse complement strand
CGAACTGGCGACCCTCACGTTGGCGAGTAGTCCGGAGAATCTTGCAAGCTACTGATTTTATTTACGTTCTCCGGACTCTTGATCCGGTCGTACTACGCAGGGATGTGCCTCGAAAGGCAAGGAGAGGCGACTCGATTGCGGACGTAGGAAGCGCTCCCAGACAGCGGCCGTCGTCCTCACATCAGCGATAGACAAGCATTGTGACAAATAGACCCGTCAATCGGGATTCGTGCGTATCGAATGAAGAATCGCTATTCTTTTCGCCCAATCACAAATTCTGGCGGAAACAATGGCCAATCCCACCAAATCCATTCGCGATGACCGTCGAGAGCGCGAACTGGACCTTCGACGACAAGACGTTCTCGCAGCAGCTGCCGCTGCATTCGCGGAAAAGGGATTTCAGGGCGCACAAGTTGCTGAGATAGCTAACGCGGCCGAGGTCTCACTGAATTCGGTCTATGGCCTGTTCAAGGGAAAAGAAGAACTCTACGAGGCAGTTATTCACGCCGCTGTTGCGACGATTCGCGACCGCGTGCGCGGTGTCGTCGACCCCATCTCCGACCCCGGCGAAAAACTGCTTCGGCTTATCGACGCGCTGTTCGCCTGCTTCGACGAGCACAAAGAACTACTTAAGATTTACGGCCGCACGACGCACGGGCTTCCGTGGCGAGTCCGGCAAGCGCTCGGCGACGAATCGCTCGAGGTCTTCCAGGCGTTTCGCGGTTGGGTCGTCGAAATCGCGACAGATGCAAAGGACGCTGGCAGACTCGGGGAGTTCGACCCGGAGACCTTTGCGCTCTCGGTCGTGGGTACCGTCACCAACAGCGCAGCGCAGTGGGTTGAAGAGCCTGGCGATAAGCCGCTCAAAGATTACGCCCCGCGCGTACGCGCCCTCTTTGCGACGCTTCTCACAGAGCCCAACGAGTGAGGGCTCTCGCGTCAAATTTTCTGACCCTACCGCTCGCGCTGCTTCTCGGCTGCGGATCGGGAGAAACGTCCGGCGCCCCAGAAATCACCGCCCCTGCCGTCGACGTCTGGGCCGTGCATGTCGAGGAAGAAACGATTGTCGAGCCCGTCATTGGAACGGGTTCCATTGCTGCTCACAAGACGAGCAATATCGGTCCTCGCGTCGACGGAATCATTGAAGAGATTCATGTTCGGGTCGGAGACCGCGTCGACGCTGGCTCTCCCCTCTTTAAGACTCGCGACATCGACCTTCGCATTCGCGTCGACGAGGCCAAGCACGCCCTGCGCCTTGCACGCGCCGAGGCCGAGAAGGCTTCGCGAGACCGAAAGCGTGTCGAGACGCTCGCGACTGAGGGGGTTGCGTCCAGCGAGCAGCTCGACGCCGTTCGTACGAACGACGAAATCGCCGCAGCCCGCCTCGGTGCTGCACAGACGGCACTCGCCAGCGCCAAGCAGAACCTCTCCGACACACTTGTTCTTGCTCCGTATCCGGGTGTGGTCACCGCGCGGCTTGTCGACGAGGGCGTGATGATGCGGACGATGCTGAGCAGCAACTCACACGTCGTTCAGCTCATGAAAATCGACATCGTTGCCGCCATCGTCCAGGTTCCTGCGCTGCACCTCGCCAGCATCAAGCTAGGAACTCCTGCGACGCTCAATATCGACGGCCTCCCGCAGTCCTACGAAGGCGAGGTTCTCATCCTGAACGACCGGATAGACCTCGCGAGCCGTGCATTCGAAGTTCGAATTCCCATCAAGAACGATGACCTGGCAGTGAAGCCGGGGCTGTTTGTTCGCGCGGAGCTCCGTCCCGAAGCACGCCAAGCGCTCGTTATCGAACGGCGCGCTGTCCTGGGGAGCAGCAGAGGCCGTTATGTGTTCACGTCTGAGAACGCGACGGCGACGAAACGGGATGTCGATGTTCGAGACCTCGATGCGAGCCGATTCGAGGTCCTTTCAGGCCTGGCCGCGGGAGACCAGGTTCTAACGGGGCCGTCCCTACCTCGCCTGGTTGAAGGAACGCCCATCGCCGTACGGACTGCCCATGTGGATTTCTGACCTCTCAGTACGAAGGCCAGTATTCGCCATCATGGCCTCCGCCGCACTTGTCGCGGTGGGGTGGATTTCGCTGGACCGAATCGGGGTCGACTTCTTTCCCCAGGTCGAGATGCCCATCATCACGGTAACGACGGTTCTCGAAGGAGCGACGCCGGGCACCATCGAAACCGAAGTCACTGAGGTGCTCGAAGAAGAAATCAGCAACCTCGCGTCACTCGAGGAGCTCAGCTCGACGAGCTCTGAGGGCCTATCGCTGGTCGTCGCTCGATTCGCGCTCGAGATGAACACAGAGGCCGCTGTCCAGAAGGTGCGCGCCAAAGTTGAGTTGGCGCGTCGGCACCTTCCGCCGGACACAGAGCCTTCCATCGTCGAGATGGTCGACCCGGATTCGCAGCCCATTCTTGCCATTATGATTGCGGGCGACATTCCCATTCGCGACCTCACCCGGTTCGCCAAGGACGAGGTCAAGGAAAGTCTTCAACGCGTTCGCGGTGTGGGTTCCGTCACGTTGGTCGGCGGCCGCGAGCGCGAGATTCACGTCTGGCTCGACGCGAATCGCATGCGTGCCTACGAGGTCACCGCGGATGACGTCATCCAAGCGATTCGCAGGGAGCACGCCGAAATTCCAGGTGGCCGCCTCGAGGCGGGCGGTCGAACATCTGAGTTCTCGTTCAAGACGAAGGGCGAGGTGGAATCCGTCGAGGAGTTTTCCGACCTCGTCATCGCCTTTCGAGAAGGGGCACCGACCCTCGTTGGGGACGTTGCTCGCGTAGAAGATGGGTTGGAAGACGAACGCACCTACGCCGAACTCGATGGCGTTCCCGGCGTTTCGCTCGAGCTCCGAAGGCAGTCCGGAGAAAACACGGTCGCTGTGGCGACGCGTGTGAAACACGAGCTCGCTCGCCTGGCCGCAAGTGCGCCGCATGGCGTCAAGATTCTTGCAGCACGCGACTCCTCCCGCTTCATCGAATCCTCCGTTCGCGAGACGTTTTTCGACATGTGGGTAGGTGGGTTTCTCGCCGTCGCGGTCACCTTGCTCTTCTTGCGCAATTTTCGAACGACACTCCTGGTCGCGACAGCGATTCCGACCTCAATCGTCGCAACCTTTTTCTTCTTCTCACTCGCTGGATTCACGCTCAACATCATCAGCATGATTGGCATATCCATCTCAATCGGCCTCCTGATAGACGACGCCATCGTCGTCGTCGAAGCGATTCATCGACGCATCGACGACGGGGAACCGCCGCTCGAAGCAGCCGCGCGCGGTACTGCCGAAGTTGGCCCAGCCATCTTTGCAGCGACGGCTGCCATCGCTTCGGTATTCGTTCCCATCGCCTTCATGCAGGGAATGATTGGTCGCATGTTTCTCGAATACGGCCTTACTGTCGTGTTCGCGGTCTCTGTGTCCCTCTTTATCGCGGTCACGCTGACTCCGGCCCTCGGCGGTCGGCTCATGAAGCGCCAAGACACCCACGGTCGACTCTTCGTCAAGCTCGAGGATGTCTACACGCTTATCGAAGCCCGCTACCGACTCCTTCTTGCTGCGGCACTTCGCCACCGCGCCCTCATTGTTGTCCTTGCGCTCGTTTCAGTCGTCGGCGCAGGCTTCCTCGCCCGAACCATTCCGCTCGAATTCTCACCGAGTGCAGACCGCTCGGAATTCGAAACTCATATCGAACTCCCGCTTGGAACCGGCATCGAGGCCACCAAAGTCACCGCGAAGCGAGCTCAGGATGCACTCGCTTCCATCGAAGAGGTTGCGGCCGTTTTTTCAACCATTGGTTCGGGCAGCCAGGGACGCGTCAATGAGATTGTCATTTACGTGGCGTTGACACCCAAGGGCGACCGCGAGAGAGCCATGCTCGAGGTCATGGATACGGCCCGCAACGTCGTCCCAGCGGCCGTCCCTGAAGCGAAAAACGTCATCGTGAGCGAAGTCTCGGCGATTTCAGGAGGTGGCTTCACGGGATTCGGCATGCAGTACGCGCTCGAGGGTCCGGACCTGGAGGAGCTCGCTCAGGTTTCCACAGCGCTGGTCGCTCGGATGAGAGCGAGCTCCGCGTTTGTCGACGTCACGTCTAGCTATGAGGACGGGCGTCCTGAAATACAAGCGGTCGTAGACCGCCAAGCAGCCGCCGACCAGGGTGTCTTCCTCCGCTCGATTGCCAATACCCTTCGAGCCACCGTCGGCGGAGTCGATGTAGCAACCTACGAGGAGGACGGAGACCGCTACGACGTTCGTGTTCGCCTCGAAGAAGCGCAGCGAGATGACCTCGCGGAATTGAGCATTCTCCAGGTGCGTTCCGCAGACGGGTCACTCGCGAACCTCGCAAGTATCGCATCTCTTGAGGTCGGCTCCGGCCCCGTCCAGATCGACCGCGAAAATCGCACGCGGAAGATTGAAATCTTTGCGAACAATCCAAACGGAGTCGCGTTGGGCACAGCCGTTGCAGAAATCGACCGCTTCGTGGCTGAAATCGACATCCCGCCGAAAATCACCGGCCGACACCGCGGCTGGGGCGAGAAGATGCAAGAGTCCGGTCAAGCAATCGTATTCGCATTTGGCGTCGCGGTGCTCGCCCTCTACATGGTGCTGGGAAGCCAGTTCAATAGCTTTTTTCAGCCCATCTCGATTATGGCAACCGCGCCGCTTGCGTTTGTTGGCGCATTCTCCACGCTCGCGCTCTCTGGACAGAATTTGAGCATCTTCGGGCAGATTGCGCTTCTCGCACTCGTAGGCCTGGTGATGAAGAACGGAATTCTTCTCGTCGACCATGCCAACCAAGGACGCGAGCGAGGATTGGACGCGCGTGAGGCCATGCTCGAAGCGGGACCGATTCGACTTCGGCCAGTTCTGATGACGACGCTTTCGACCGTCTTCGGAATGCTCCCGCTCGCATTGTCCCAGGCGGATGCGTCGGAGTACCGAGCCCCTATGGGTGTACTCGCAATCGGCGGAATGCTTTCCTCGACGTTACTCACGCTGGTCGTCGTTCCGGTGGTTTATTCGTTGGTCGACGACAGCCTCCAATACGTGACGCGGCGATTCGGGTCTCTTCGGCGCCGAAGGCCGAATCTGCACGAGGTCTCATCGACGGCTCTTTCACAGGATTAGCGGCGGTTGTTCCGTTCGCTTCGCCGCAAGAGCTCACTCTAGGTACAAGACGAAGGGATTGATTCCATGGACTACAACCCGCTCGCTCCTGAATCACGCGCGAACCCGTATCCCGGATATGAACTTCTACGGAAAGAGGCGCCGGTGTACGAAATGGAGCCCTTCGGCGTATTCGCGGTGAGCCGCTACCACGAAGTGCTCCACATCCTGAAGACGCCCGAGGTCTACTCCTCGCAAGGCATGCGAGCAATGATGACGGGCCAGACCGGCATGACGAATGCCGCGACCGAAGGGCGTACCAGCGCTCTCACCGAGTCCGACAATCTCATCGCATCCGACCCGCCGATTCACGACCGGCTTCGAGCAGTCGTGAATCGTGGCTTCACGCCGCGGCGCATTGGAGCGCTCGAGCCGCGAATCAGAGAGATTGCGGTCGAATGCCTCTCGGCCGTCGTAGACAACGGCGAAATGGATTTGGTCGCGGACCTCTCAATGCCGCTCCCGGTGAGAGTCATCGCAGAGCTCCTCGGAGTTCCCGCCGAGCGTCTCCATGACTTCAAGCGGTGGTCCGACGCCATTATTACGAGCGTGACGGGCGTTACTGAACAAGCTGACCCCGAGCGCGCCGTCCGCGCCCGCGAGGAGTTTCTTGATTTCTTCGCCGGAGCGATTACTGAGCGTCGTAAGAAGCCGACCGATGACCTGATTTCTACGATGATTCGGGCAGAGCAAGGCGAAGGCACCCTAACAGAGGGCGAAGTCCTCGCCTTCGCTGTCCTTCTACTCGTTGCTGGAAACGAAACGACCACAAACCTGCTGGGGAATGCGCTTCTCGCGTTGACCGAGCATCCAGACGAACTCTCGAAAGTCGTCGAACGACCCGAGCTCATCGAGGGACTCGTGGAAGAAGTCGTTCGTTACGACTCCCCCGTACAAGGCCTTTTTCGGCAGACGCTCGAGGACACCGAGCTCGCGGGAATTTTGATTCCCAAGGGCAAGATGGTGATGGTGCTTCTCGGCTCGGCGAACCGTGATGAGGCATGGCTTCCCGATGCTTCAAGCTTCGATGTAACAAGGAATCCGAAAGGCCATGTCGGCTTCGGCTTCGGCATTCATTTCTGCCTCGGGGCGTCTCTTGCGCGCCTCGAGGCTCGCGTCGCGCTCGAGGAACTCTTCGGCCGCTGCAGGAACATCGAGCGAACGAGCGCGAACGTAGAATGGATTGATTCGCTCATTCTCAGGGGGCCGAAGTCCGTTCCCCTGCGGTTCGAGGTTTAGAGCCGTGAGCCTCTCTCGACTGTCTACGAATCAAGCAAGCGTTAAGCCCGACGTCGCGAACGGCGGGGTTGCGACGATTCGACTCCAAGGGTCGGGCGTCGAACTGGCCGCCGATGTGCGGGGCCCCGAAGATGGTCCTCCCGTCCTCCTACTGCACGGTGGCGGGCAGACACGCCACGCCTGGGCCAACACAGCTTCGGCGCTTGCCAACGAGGGCTGGCGGGCCGTTGCGCTCGACCTCAGAGGGCATGGCGACAGCGATTGGCCAGAGAATGGTGACTACGACCCTGAGCATTTCGCCGCTGACCTTCGGGCAGTCGCCGAGCAAATGGGAGAGCCCCCTGCGGTTGTGGGTGCTTCTCTCGGTGGGATGATGACGCTGGCGTCAATGCGAATTGCCGAACAGCAACTCTATTCTGAGGTGGTCCTCGTCGATATCGCGCCGAGGATGGAGCCGGACGGTGTCGAGCGCATCATCAAATTCATGCTCGGCTACCCCGACGGCTTTGCCACATTGACCGACGCGGCCGACGCGATCGCCGCCTATCGACCCAACAAGCCACGCCCGTCAGATTTGAGTGGTCTCGAGCGCACGCTTCGACGCACGTCCGACGGTCGATGGCACTGGCGTTGGGACGTGCGGTTTCTTACGTCGAAGTTTCAGGCGGGCGACGACGGCATTGAACGTCTCGGGTCGTCGAGACAAGCCATGGAGGAGAGTTTGCTCGCTGGCGCTCGACGGATAAAGGTCCCCACCTTGTTGGTGCGAGGTGAGGAGAGCGATGTAGTGAGTCGAGAAGGCGCCGACGCCCTACTTGACGCAGTCCCTCACGCTCAGTGCATCGACATTGGCGACGCCGGGCACATGGTGTCAGGCGACCAGAACGACGCGTTCACACGAGCAGTTGTCAAGTTTCTTGCAAGGTCATTTCAGGAGAGGATGAAGCGGTGAGCGCTGCACACGAGCAGATCGATTTCACTCCACGTTCCGACGTCGGCCGTCGCGCGTGGTGGCTGATTGGCGCGCGCTGGGACCTCGTTTTCTTCTTGGGTACGCCTTTGCTTCTGCTTCTCGCCGCAGACCTCGCGATCCGTCACGGCGCTGAAATGGTCATCGTAGTGGCGGGAACCGTGGGTGCCGTCGCGCATCACTTTCCAGGTCTCCTCCGAGCTTATGGCGACAAGGAGTTGTTTCTCCGGCAGTGGCCACGACTGGTATTCGCACCGCTTGCCTTCGCCATTCTCTGCTCGACATTCGTCTACGGCAATTTCGACGGCCTCTCCTTCATCGTTCTGATGTGGGGAGTTTGGCACGCAAGCGCCCAGGTGTACGGAATGGGCCGCGTCTATGACGCAAAGGCCGGACACTTATTGCCTCGCACTGCACTGCTCGACAAGATCGTGTGCGCCAGTTGGTTTGCGCTTGTTCTGATGCTCTCTCCCGGGCGCCTCACCGTGGCCCTGACGGAGCTGTACAAGTGCGGTCTCCCGACTGCGAGTTCAGAATTCATCTATGCACTGCAGCTTTGCGCAATCGTTGTGACTTCCGCTGTCACAGGCGCGTGGATTCTCCATATGGCGGAGTCCTACGAGTCCCAGAGGCCACAGAGCATCACCAAGGTCGTTCTCTTCGCCGGAAGCATCGCATTCTGGTGGTATGCCAATATTCCGATACAGAACGTCATCATCGGCGTCGCACTCTTCGAACTGCTTCACGATGTTCACTATCTGGCATTCGTATGGACCTTCAAGCACTCTGAACAAGAGAGCGCCGAGGGAGACACATCGCCCGTTAACCGACTCTTCCGCAAGACCTTTGGCAGCGTCATTTTCTACATCGCGCTCACCGTGGCATATGGCGTCTTCTTCCGTGGAAACGAGGCCTTGTTGAGCGGGCCCGCGCTCAAGCTCGTCGCTGTCGTAGTTCTCGTCTCGACACTCCTTCATTTCTACACAGACAGCTTCATCTGGAACCTTCGGGAAAGGTCCACGCGTCAAACACTCGACGTCGACGACTTCGGCATTGGGGCTTCTCCCAGCAGAGGCCCCAACTAGTGGGGCGTGCGAAGACCTTCGCTGTCTGGTTGTGGCTCGTTCTGCCGTTGGCCGTCCTTCTGGGAGGCCAGCTCGGAGACAAGCCGTCGGACATTGAAGTGCAACAGCGTCTCCGTACGTCACTGCCCGAAAGCGAGCTGGTCATGCTCGCATATGTCGACGCGCTTCGAAATGAGGGGCGAACACGCGAGGCACTTGAGCTGGCCAAGGATTTCGCAGCCTCGCATCCAGGTAGCCAAGGGGCCCATCGCGCACTGTTGATGATGTATGGGGAACGGGGCCTACGAAGCGAAGCGCAGCAGGAGTTCGACGAATTGCGCCGGCTAGACGCTGTTGTGGCATCCGACCTTGTAGCAGCTGCCGTTCTCGTGCAGACGGACGATCCCGACCTAGCAGCAACGTACTACGAACGCGCGCTCGAGCTCGACGCCAACAATTTCGAGGCGCATGCGAATCTGGCGACCCTTCTCATCGATACGCGCCGCTGGGACGCCGCGCGGAAACACCTGGCGCAAGCCCTCAACATTTCGCCAGGAAGCGTTCCAGTTCTCTTGAACCTGGGAATTTTGGAGCGACGTGCGGGACGGCCGAGAATTGCCATTGAGCAGTTCGAGAACGTACTCCGTCTCGAACCTTCGAATCGGCTGGCTAGGCAGCTGTTGACGGAGATACAGCAACACATGAGTAGAGGCCGAGCCGGTACTTCACGAAGACGTGCTGGCCCGGCGCCGACCACAACCCAATAGGCCGCTCTGAAAACGCTGCCTGTGTTCACGGCAGGCCGCAGGAGGCTCCAGCATGACCGAGAAAGTATCTGCAGAAGATTACAACGCTCTCAATCCCCTAGTTCGAGCGAACCCATACCCGTACTACGCGGCGCTTAGAGAAGAGTCGCCCGTTCATCAAATGATTCCAGGAGCACCGCTGTTCGCCGTGAGCCGCCACGCGGACGTCCAGCACATTCTTCACCATCCTGCAGAGTTCTCATCCACTGCCTTTCAAACACTATTCCAGGGAGGCCTGAGTCTTAGTCCCAACTCGGGCGCCCTCGCGGGCCATCGACTGCTCGAATCGCCCATGATGATTAGCGTCGACCCGCCGCGCCACCAGCGCCTCCGGGGTCTTGTGAACAAAGGGTTTACCCCGCGGCGTATTGCAGCGCTCGAGCCGCGCCTCCGAGAGCTCGCCGAGAGATTCTTTGAGGACGTTCGTGAGGCGGGAACAATGGACCTGGTGCGCGACCTCTCTGTGCCATTTCCCGTGACCGTCATCGCTGAGCTTCTGGGCGTGGAGCCTGAGCTTCGGCACCAGTTCAAGCATTGGTCCGACGCGACGGTGATCGGACTCTCCGGCATCTCGAAGGACTTCTCCAAAGAGGAAGTGCAGGAGAGCGCCGACGAAATGGCGGACTATTTCGAGCGAGTGGCCGCGGAACGAAGAGCGAATCCCAAGGACGACCTCATTAGTGTCCTCGTTACGGCCGACGACGGAGACGCACTGAGTGCTGGCGAGGTGCTTTCCTTTGTCTTTCTGCTTCTGGTCGCAGGAAACGAGACGACGACCAACCTGATTGGAAACGCGATGCATGCCTTGCTTCGCCACCCCGACCAACTCGAAGAAGTCGCAGACAATCCGGAGCTCATCCCGCAGATGCTCGAGGAGGCCCTCCGCTATGACTCGCCGATTCAGAGTTTGCCCCGACAAGCCATTGCCGATGTTGAATTGCCAAGCGGTCCGGTCAAGAAGGACACCTTTCTCATGACGCTCTTCGCGTCCGCGAACCGAGACTCGAATCACTTCCCGAATGCAGACCAGTTCGACATCCACCGAAAACCTCAAGGACACCTTGCTTTCGGGCACGGAATCCACTTCTGCCTCGGCGCCTCGCTCGCCCGCCTCGAGGCGAGGGTGGCGTTCGAGACTCTGTTCGCGAAGGCCAGGAACTTTCAGCTCGACGGCGAGATAGCGATGGTCGACTCGCTTGCCCTCCGCGGACCGAAGTCTGTACCGCTCGCTTTTGAAGCCGCCTAACTGACAGAGACAAGGAGCTTAAAATGACTGCTGCACACTCGCCTGCCGACGATCCGTTTCTAACGGTTGAGTTCTACTCCGACCCGGCTGGGGTCATTGCCCGCGTCCGAAAAGACGACCCCGTGCATCTGATTCCCGGACTCAACGCATGGATGATCACAAGATACGATGATGTGCGGCAACTCTTCACAAACGAGAACACGACCAACGACCGGCGGGCCTACGAGAATTACACGTTGCCCGAGGAGGGCTCCGTTCAGCGCTGGATTGCCGAAAACGGGCTCTTCGCAGCAGACCCGGAGCAGCACGCGAGAATGCGTCGACTCGTCGCTTCAGCGCTAACTCCCCGTGCCGTAAGACGCATGGAATCCCAGGTCAAAGACGTCGTGGACCAATTCGCAGCCTCTGTCGAGGGCCGCAAGGGAACCGTCGACCTGTTCGCGGAGTTCACCGAGCCGATTCCGAATACGGTCATTGGTCGCATCACGGGCGTCCCGCCGAATGGTGACGACGAATATCGATGGCGCGGCTTGGGGCGAGATGCCGTGAGAGGCATCAGCCCGTTTCTTACTCCAGAAGAGCGGAAGCAATCCGAAGATGCCATGACTGAGCTCTGCGACTATGTGCGCGAGCTGACCGTGGAGCGCCGGAAGAATCCCCAGTCGGACCTGGTCTCGGACCTCGTCCTTGCAAACGATGAAGACAACCCGATGACGAACGACGAAATCGTTCTCGTGGTCGCGAGCCTTGTCGCAGCCGGAACCGATACGACCACCATCGGAAGTAGCCGCGGACTCCGCGCGCTCTTGCAGAATCCAGCACAGCTCGCGCTCCTCAGAGCCGAGCCGAACCTTATGCCGAACGCTGTCGACGAGCTGCTTCGATTCGACTTCGGCTCACTTGGGCTTCCACGCTACGCGGTTCGCGATTTCACTCTGCGCGGAAAAGAGATTCGAAAGGGGCAGCTTCTACTCCTGAGCTTTCTAGGTGCGCACCGAGACCCAGAGGTCTTTCCCGACCCCGATCGGCTCGACATCACGCGCGACACCAAGGAACTCACAATCTTCGGGCAGGGGCCGCACTACTGCCTAGGTGCGAACCTCGCGCGTCAAGAACTCGCATGCATGTATGCCTCGGCCATCGGCTTCCTCCCTCCGTGCGCCAAGCTTCTCGAGGAGGACATCGAGTGGCAGCGTTTCGGCATGTTCAGCCGAATCGAGTCGCTCCCCGTGGATTTCGGTGAGTGACGCTCGAGAAGAGCAGAGGCCTCGGTCAGCGACTTCAGTCAAGCTGCCGAAGGGGCTCGCGAATCTCGACTCCTCAATCGCGGAAGGATTGATGGCCACCCGGGAGGATGCTCGCGGCGGGCTGCCGGCACTTTTAGGAGTGCGTCTTACCGAATTCTCGCCCGGTCGATTGGGCGCCGAGATGCAGGTGAAGCCGGACCTGCTTACGCCCATCGGCAACATGCATGGAGGCGCGCTGGCAGCGTTGTGCGACCACGTCTTGGTTTCTATCTGCTACCCGCAGATGATGCCAGGGCAATGGACGACCGCTATTGAATACAAGATCGAACACTTGATTCCGGTACGTGAGGGCGTTGTCGCGGCTGAAGCCGAAATCGTATCTCGCACGCGAGAAACCGCGGTGGTCCACATCAGCGTTGAGAATAAGGGCCGGCTCGTCTGCATGGCGCAGGGGACTGTGCTCATCCTTGGGCCCAAGCCCTGAGTCGCGGGAGCGGATAGGCGGAACAAGCTGCCTTTCTGCGACCACCGATACCTGCATCTCTGATAACTAGCATCCCGCCGGGGAGAAAATGGCCCTTCCCGGGCTGATTGCAGCGCGCAGGACTCCACGGATTTCGAAAATGAGTAACTTCATGCACAATCTTCGAGTCGGAGAAATGCCGCAGGAAACACTTTCAGATCCCGGCGCCTACGCGGGATGCGAGCATTCTGACAAGTAGAGCCCGCCCCGTCTACTTCGCCCGTTTCTGGCCCTGCACGCACCAGACGTCTCGGAGTGCCAGTATCACGCAGGCTCGCGACCGTCGGGCGGCCATGCCTCGACGCCTTCCTCCAGAGGAATCTCGAGACTGCGCAGCAGCGAAGAAAAGAGTCGCCAGTTGCCGATTGCGGCGACCAGCTCGATCAGTGCCTCGTCACCGCCGAGATGGTCCCGGCAAGCCTTCCACGTCTCGGGCGAGATGGCACCCGCCTCGAT
>JAPIWU010228109.1:0-12732 GCA_037576205.1 Pyrocystis lunula | reverse complement strand
TTCTTCAATTTCAGCACCAAGAGCAACAAACATTCAACATCACGCCATACAATACTAGCTTGGACGGGATCCTTGAAAATCGAATCTAGTGTGCGCTGATGTTTTTTCCTCATACCTTAATAGTATCATAAAACGATATCATTTCAAGATGATTTTCAGAAATTCCGGAAAACCAAAGTTACAAAAGAACAGAAGGTGATTTGCGTTAACAAAAAATTGTTGGGAATCTGCAAGATAAAATCTTATATTCTCAAGGAGTTAACTTGGGTGCTCAAAAGTTGCCGCTGACGATGTTTTTCTGAAAATCAAAGAGTTGCCGGCGCCCATCTCCCTTTTCCATGGTTTATTGAGACTACACCAAGTTAATTTCACTCAAGATTTTTGTTGCATTCGGCCACAAAACAATACCTGCACCTAATATTGCAACTTTCATATAGTTTCCCATAATTATTTATATTGTTCACCTGCTTATCATAAGAGTCGGCGGGACAATCAATTAAATGTTTAAGAATGGCCGGGCTTGTCACTTATGTCGTCACAACCTGTCTTCGGAGAAAGTTTTATTTATTTATGAATCCATATAAACTGCTTCAATGTTATGTCCATCTGGACATATTAGGGGTCCTTTAGGAAGTGCCACGAAAAGGCCTAAAGTGGTAAATATTTAATCTAATAGAGTTAGCTATCTTCCAGGAAATCTGGATTAATTTTCTTGCATTTTGCCGAACGACGCCATTCTCTTAATTCAATATCAATGTATTTATCAGTTATCGCCCGCTGAGCTGTGGCCGACATCATCATACACATGTTCGTGGGAACATACTTTAACATTATTGGATATCTCTGTATGTCATTAGCCAATGAACGGTACCATTAGCAATGCTGATCAGTTTCTTTTAAGTAGCACCATTGCAGATATCACTCGCTCTGCGGTAAGAATTAAACGTATCTTTACTTCTGCTAAATTCCGGTATCTGTAATCACCTTTACCTGTTACTTAAAGGATATCTTAGTGTAGATTAGGGGTAATTTCAACTGCTAGGGGCTTCTACTATGGCTAAACAACGATTAAAAATCCTTTCTCAATCAGAAATAAATGAGCTATACAATATTCCTCGTTTTAATGCAAACGAACAAGACACTTACTTCGCTCTGAGCAAACAAGAATATATAACGATGGCTTCCCGTGGATCGATTGCATCAAAAATTCATTTCATTTTGCAGTTGGGTTATTTCAAAGCAACATCACAGTTTTTTCCTTTCACATTTGATGCTGTAAAAGAAGATGTTAACTTTATTTTACACAAATACTTTGAAAATGCTACGTTATATGCCAAAACGGTTTCAAAGCAAACGCATCAAACAAATCAGTCGTTGATTGCCCAAGTATTGAAACGTGAAGTAGACAAGACAAAGATACACAGCAAGCTTCAGAAGATGCTAAAAATAAAGGTTCGTTCTTCATGTAACCCTATTTACTTATTTCACGAAACACTTTGCTATAGCCAAAACAATAAATTGATGTTACTTGGGTACTCAACTTTGCAGGACTTAATTGGATCTGCCATCACCTTAGAGGAAGAAAGGCTCGGAAAAATATTAACGAAGCTATTAGGCTCAGAAGATTGGGAGAATATTGAAAAAACGCTACTAAAAAATGAAAATGAATATATTCTAACAGCGCTAAAAAAAGATCCAAAAAACTTTAAAACAAAACATATTAAGGCAGAAATAAGCAAGCTTAGCGATAGTTTTCCGCTCTCTGACCTTTCTAAACGCATATTGCCAAAATTGGATGTTACACATCAAAATATCATATATTACGCCAGTTTAGCCGAGCATAATCCTGTCAGCGATCTTAAAAAATTATCATCAATTAAAAAAGCCATTTACATATTATGTTTTTACTTTCTTCGCTATCAAAAAATAAATGATAATTTGACGATGAGCTTTATGTATTACACTAAAAAGTATCAAGTTGATGCAGCTGGTAAAGCACGCGAACGTATCTTTGCAGATAAAATGGAAATTAACGAAGACTGTAAAGGTGCAGCTACCGTATTACGGTTCTTTGATGATGACAATATTGCTGACGACGTATCATTTGGTGATGTGCGTAAACGCGCGTTTGAACATGTTGGAAAAGGTAAATTCATAACCGTATCAAATTATCTGCAAGGCTTACTTTTTGATTATCAGGAAACAAAGTGGGAAGAAATTGCTAACCTGAAAGGTTGCACAATCAGGAATATCAGGCCGGTCTTTAATACCTTGGAGATTAATGGCGACAAAACACAAAAGGCACTCCTCACTGCCGTTACATTTCTTAAGAAATATTTTACCGCAACACCCAAAAATAGAACAAAAATGTTGGCTGGTGCTCCAATAGGCTGTATTCCCCAAAAATGGCGGCGGTATTTGATGATCTCCAGCGAAGATATTTCATCCAATAAAAATATTGTTGATATAGCAAAATATGAATTCATGATCTATCAGCTTATTCTAGATAAAATTGAAGCTGGTTCCGTGTACATCGAAAGTTCTCTATCATTTAGGAGCTTAGCCTCGCATTTGATTAGCGATAAAAAATGGGCTAATAAAGAAAAGATTTTAACAAGTATTGGCAATAAAAAACTACAAATGTCTGCAGATAAACTGTTGGACACGCTAGAGATAGAGCTGGAGGAATTAATTCAGAATGTTAATAAACGTATTGCCTCAGGTGATAACGCTGGTATTAAGATCAAAAAAAATGGAGATGAAATATCTTTTAGTCTTCCCTACCCTGATACTGTAGATAGGGAAAATCACCCTATATTTAAGCAAGTCAATCAAGTCAGTATTGCAGAGGTTTTGCGGTTTGCACAAAAAAACTGTAGCTTTATGAGTGCTTTTACACACATCAAACCTTATGATGCGAAAGATACCTTAGATCACAAAGCTATTATGGCATGTATCATAGCAAACGCCACTAACCTTGGGATATACAAGATGGCTGAAAGTAGTGACCTTGATTATCATAGAATGCATATTCAAATGAAAAACTTCATGCGCATAGAAACGCTAAAGGAAGCAAACGACAAGGTTGTTAATGCCATTGCAGACCTACCTATCTTTAGATATTGGGATATTCATGATGATTATATTCATGGTAGTGTAGATGGTCAGAAATTTGAAACCAGATTAAATACGTTCATCGCAAGATATTCAAGCAAATATTTTGGCGTTAATAAAGGCGTTGTTGCTTATACACTATGTGCCAACCACATCCCGGTTAATGCCAAAATTATAAGTGCCAACCAACATGAAAGTCATTATCTTTTCGATATACTTTTCAATAATACCAGCGAGGTTGATATCAAATGGTTATCTGGTGATGGCCACTCAATAAATCAAGTTAATTTTGCCTTGCTAGATTTTATTGATAAGCAATTTGCTCCGCACTTTAAACGCATTTTTCGAAAAGCAACTAAAATGTGTGGTTTCCAAGCATTGGGCAAATATAAAAAATTACTCATTAAGCCTCAATGTAAAGTTGACAGGAGAAAGCTCAGATGCGAATGGGACAATATACAGCGTATTATTGCTTCATTGTTACTTGGTGATACAACACAACATTCTATTGTTAGCAAATTAAGCTCCCACAAGCGAAAAAATAAAACTAAAGATGCTTTGTGGGAATATGATAGAATACATATGAGTATCTATTTATTAAAATTCATCGATAACCTTATGATTCAATTAAATGTAAGGCGAGCTCTTAATCGTGGCGAAGCATACCACCAGCTAAGGCGTGCAATAGCCAACGTACATGGCGCAAAGTTTCGTGGTAGTAATGAAAGAGAAATAGAATCATGGAATGAATGTGCTCGTTTAATGGCAAATTGTATGATTTATTATAATGCAACAATACTAAATGCTTTATTGAACAAACTACAGAAAAAAGGAAATTATAAATTAATTGAATTGCTAAAATACATCTCACCAGTCGCTTGGGTTAATATAAATCTTTACGGTCACTACACCTTTGACCAAGATGAACAATTCAATATTGATGTAATAAAGCTTGTGAATGCAATTAGCATGGCAAACGTTGCATGATTGACAGCCCAATAATTTATCACTTTAGGCCTTTTCGTGGCACTTCCTAAAGGACCCCTATTAAAAGCCATTCATGGTGGAGATGAAAAACGAGCAAGAGAATTGCTGCCTGAATTTGATGAGCAAGAGCTCAATAAAATTCATGGGGCTTATACAGTTAGTGCAGCAGCGCACACACGTTATGGGTGTTTACCCAATCTCTCGTCTAATACTCCTTCAAATTTGGCTGCAGATTCATTCGATTATAGCTTTTTAACAATGGCTTGTTATTTAGGAAATCCCGACATCGTGAGAGCTTTACTCGAGAGTGGAGCAAGTCTGGAGCTTAAAGTTAATGGGATGCCTGTACTTCATCATGCCTATGGAGGAGCTCCTAATTTCGGAGTAATCATCGTATTGGCACAATATGCTCAGCCAGAGCACTTTGATAGGTTGGCTGCAGGAGCCTACCTGTGTAACAACGGGAATAACTCAATACTTGGTTTCAAAAGCATTGGACCAGTCAGGCCAGCTTACTTATTGGAACGTAACTGTGAACTACGATCCGTCCTAAACTTATCTCATCGTGATGATATAAAACAGTGTGAAATAGTAACCGGAAGAGTTACTCTTAAACTATTAAATCGCTTGGCATCTGGTGATTTTCTTTTAAAGTATAGGCGAGAAAGACAATTAAGATCTGTAATTTATAATACCGATGCAGAAGAGCTGTTTAATTGTGTTTATGAAATAGGAAGGGTTCGCCATCTAAAAGAAAAGAAAATATCGAAGGAAATAAAAAACGGCAGTCCGTACTATCTTGATCTTATTCGAACCGAAATTTGTCTTGTAGCCGCCTTTAAGTTAGTGGCAGATAAGTTTGACTCTAATGATGCGTGGAGGTTTGCCGCAAATGTTTTTAAAGCGATGCTGAGTGAACTCGATAATTATGCGAAAAGTGGGAAAGAGTGTACAGCCAGCGAGCTGATCACCCAGGCCTTTACAGGGGCTTGTCATCGCGTCATTAAAGGAGCTCCTTTTTCCTTGAGTTTGGAATTTAAGTTAACCCATTTTTATAAATTCTTATCAAGCATGTCAGATCAACGTTCTTACTTAGTGGGAGAAAGAACATCTCAGCATTTTTTAAATTACCGACACAAAAGTTTCACTGGCTGGTTGCGCAACCAGAGCAGCCTGGAAAATCCTGCGAGCAACGAGAGGAGCCTAGCACGATTTCTTTATGGATCAGTTGTTGAGCTGGGTGAGAGTGAACAGGTTGAGGTGCTAGCCTCTGTCTCGCATACTGATTCAGCTGAGGTTACTGAAGCTCAAGCTGCACCTGGCGGAGGAGCTAGTGTAAACAACGAGGTTGAAAGTGATCACGTTACAGCGAATAAAGAATCACCCTGGGGAAGTATCAAGGATGATTATACGGCCGAATTTCAGGCAGAAAGCCAAGAGACGTTCAGGTTCTTCTGCTCTCCAACTAACATTGACCCTCTTAAGCGATTAGCTGGCGCGGCTTCAACAAATTTAATTCGGACAGCTGTGGCGCTTAAAACGCCGGATAAATTTAGACTATTTTGTGAAAACATCCCTGCAATAAAAATTTTTGAATCATCATTTGAATTTAATGGTAGACATGAGCGCCGTCCGCGTTTTGAAGCCTCGACAAAATATTTTAGTATCATAGAGGAAGAGGGTGTTTTTGCCAACATGCACGCTGCGCTAATGATAAAGCAAGAGGGGTTGCATGCTGTGCATGACAAGCCCTTGGGTGAGTTTATCCAGGTATTGGCCGTGCTCAATAATAATAAAGTGATTGCTCGAGATACGACGAATGATTGCAGTGCAGATGTTGTGACTATTTCAGAGCACCAAAGTGTGGGGGTTGGTCGAAATCATCCACTGTATCATTATATGGATGTTTTCTTTAGATGTGAACAATCACTACTAACTAGACGATTTATCGAATATAAAGAATTTTTATTACAAAAGGCCTCTCTTTTGGCTAAAGATAACAAAAAAGAGTCCACGCTATTAAAGAAATTGTTTTTAGCGTTACATATTCCTTATTCCTGTACGGCACGCATCAACTTTGTCACTAAATCGCAAGTACTGGAACTTATGCTAAAAGACGATTACTGTGAGCTTGATGCTTGTCTGGATAAAGCGATTAGTGAGGGCAGTACATATACTGTTGTGGATGCCTTTAAGGAAGAAGAAGCAGAAAATACCCCCGATCCTTTTTTGACGAGAATGCTAAAAGCGGATACGTATATTCTAAAAGTTCTAACTACATCAATAGCCAAAAAATTAGGTGAGTGTGGTTGCTGTGTTCAAGGGTGGCATGCGGAATTTTTGGATGAGTACAATCTTCACAATAACGCCTGGGGCGATTACTATTCCGCAAGGTTGTTGCTTGCCCATTTTGATTGTAAAAATGATGATGGCACATTCAAATATTCTTTCATAGAATATCGCTATCAAAGCAATCCTATTATGGCATATATTAATTTATATCCTCCGATCCTAGAGTTATTTGAAAAATTCTGCCTGCAAAATTCGGCAGCAGATTTACAAGTATGGGAAAAGAAAAAAGTAAAAAGAGAGGATAACCGCGGATTTTTTACATTGCCACGGACGCCTAAAGAGCATTTTGATGAGGTGCATAAAAACAAAGATTTTGATTCATTTCAACACATTACTCAACCTCTAAATGCAAATTTATTTTTTATTAGGGCTTTTGACTTTTTCGCTAACAATATGTCAACGCGAAGTTCAAAGTTTATATTATGCCTAAAACAGTTTATAAAAATAATGGAATTACTAAGTTCAGATGAGGCTGATAATGTAGCGGAGGTGCTGGGCGAGCTAGAGTTTGCGAAGTTATTGACAGACAATAAACAATACATTAACTACTGTGAAGATGTAGCCAATGGATTTAACCCTAAAAAATATAAAGTACTACAGCGACGGGTGGTTGAATTTACTGAAATACTACTGGATGATAGCCGACAATTAACCCCTGGTGAGCGCCGAGTGCGAGATGAAATATGTCACAGCTTATCATTGGGCGTTTCAGATGACAGTGACTGTACTGAAGGTAGCATGACCGAGGAAAGAGGGCGCAGCGTTGTTAGTCGAGTCAGACCAGCACCGCCAGGTCGGAGGGTGTCCGATATGATTGATAACGACGCTTTATAACTGATACCAGCAGGCCGTTAATGGGCAAGTCATTGTCCCTTATTTCCGGTAAATTTTACCACTGGAGCTAAGCAGCTTCATCAAGGGGTTGAACTTTGATTTTCTTTGCGAGTTTAGAGATTTGCCAAATATCATAATCTCGCTGTAAATTCATCCACAGCGTAATATCTGTATTGGGTAATAGTTTTGATAAACGTAACGCCATGTCTGGACTAATACCCATGTGGCCGTTAATAAGTCTAGATAACGTCGTTCTGTTCACACCAAGGAGGTTAGCAGCATCAGTGACGGACAAGCTGGCGCCATCAACTAATATACTTTTAACAATTTCACCTGGGTGTAATGGGTTGTAAATAGGCATAATGTTTCCCCCTAATGGTAATCAAGATAATCTACCAAAATAGCATCTTCCACATCAAATTTAAAAATAATTTTCCAGTTAGCTCTTACAGCAACAGAGCAGAACCCCTTTAAGTTTCCTTTGAGACAATGAAAATCCATACCTGGCAAGTCAAGATGCTCTGGTGCACTTGCGGCATCGAGCAATTGTAATATTACCTTAATGCGCTTGGCATGCTCGGGCATAATACCCGACTTTTTGCCAGTGGAGTGAAACTCCCTAAGTCCTTTATGTTGCCAGCTCTTAATCATTATTAATTATAGCATGTGGCGCAACATGCTACAATATTTTGGGGGGGATAAGTCTTATACAATTCAACTTATTGCTGGATATAGATATTTGACAATACTATACCATATGGTATAGTTACCATATGAAGGTCAAGTTAATTTATAGGGATAAAGTGGTATTTTCCAATGGAGCTATTATGGAAATAGTGTTGTGGAAGCTGCCAAAAAAATCGGAAGAGCGGCCACACGGCATAAAGTACCGCCTTTACTTTGGTGATAGCCAGGGCGAATGTTTAGTTCGCTACGACAATGAGGCAGGGAAGGGCGATCATAAATATATTGGTCATGATGAACTATCTTATCGCTTTACATACGTAGAGCAGCTGGTTAGCGACTTTATAGCAGATGTTAAAGGGTGCAATCACATTGAGGAGAATGAATTATGAGCCGAGAAATCAAAGTAAAACTGGGTGATGGAAAATCTTCTCTTAATAAGTTCAAGTCACTATGGAAACAAATCGAGTGCGGCAAGATCCCAGAAAAAGCGATTGAAGAAATTCATTTCACCAATGCCGAGCTTTTATTTCAAACAATGACTCCTAAGCGTTTTGAGTTATTAAGACAAATTCATCATGCGGGCCACATCAGCATTAGAGCATTGTCGAAAGAAGTCTCTCGTGATTATAAGAATGTATATAACGATGTCCAAGCATTGTGCCATGTGGGTCTAGTTCTAAAAGACAAAGACGATCTTTTAACCGTTCCTTACGAAACTATCACCACTGAAATTTCAATGGACATTGCAGCCTAGGCTGTTATATAATCCCTTTAAACATATATTTTTTATTTCCAGTAATAAAATTTACCGGAAATAAGATATGTTTTGGAAGTTTGGGTGCCTAATTCACCTAATTACCCGCGCCCCCCACGTACGACACTTTCGTGCTTCTTTATAAGCTGCTGAGACTCAAAGGGCTCAAGAATATTTTGAGCATTATGAAACAACTTCTTCACTGGACTTTTAAACGCGCTCAACAAATGGAATATAGGATCTTTGGGGTTACTTAGTTTAGTTAATACAAAGTCAGCAGCATCGTCAACTGAAATTTGACCTGACTCTAGCGCGTCTAGTTTTGTTTTTAACTGAGTTACTGCATTTATTTTAGCTTGGTCTTCAACATCATCGGTCAGCTTTTTGTGCAGCATACCCTTTGTTTCTTTTGATGTTAGATACACACCACATTGACGACTTAACTCACTTAATCCTGGGATTGGCGGCCTGGCTTCTATACTTAAAACTTCCGAGTCTGCCAATGCCTTTGTCGTTGCTACTCCACCATCAATAGCCACAATAATTGATTTAGCCAGTCTTTCTCTGGTTGTGGGGGTCCACTCCCTTGGTATGCGAATATTTAAAAATTCGCAAATCATGCTATCAGCACGGATGGCATCCATTAATCTATCGTAATAATGGAAATATTTTTTTTCTTGGTAATGACGCAAAAATTCAGACAGATGCGATAACATGAGCTTCGTATTTCCTGATATAGTCTCAGCAGACTGAGAAACTGATGATACACGTATCCACGCAAATTTATTTTTAATAGCAACCACTCTTTTCTCGGCAAAGGCAAACATGCCTGGATTGTAGCAGTGGGGTATGCCGTTACTTATCAGTTTTTTTAATCGATACTGAATAGCCAGCCCTTCTAAGACAGGGTGCCGTAATGATTTAACATGTTTTCGCATTTGACAGTATTTTGCTAACGGGTGCCGTTGTTTATCTTCATCAAACTCTTCGGCGGACTTGGCCGCCTCATGTAAACGTTGATATGCATTTGGCACCAACTCAAGAAACGCCCCTTCAAGCCCAGAGCGCATATACAGTGAGTACAGTTCGCTAAGCCGTTTTATTTGATTTGCTGCAAAAAGGTCAGTCGAAAATGTTTTACGATTTTTTAAATGCTTTGCGGTCTCACGTTCTCCTTCAATATAAACACAAAACTCATTTTTTAAGTACTCTTTAATCGACTCCATTATCCACTTTTCGTTGAATACACCTATATCAGCAGGAATAAGTTGGCTGTTTACTCCTGGTATTGCACTATAGAACGCTTGCTCCATCCCAAAACACTGAAAACAATAATACGCCCTTTTTAGTTGTTCTATAAACTCGGTATTTTGGAAACAAACACCAAACTTTTTATGAAGTTCTTGTCTATTTTCATAGTCACAATGCCCTAGTCGAGATATCCCCAAAATATCTCTCATTAAACCAAACAGATCGTTACCAGAGAGAGAGGGAACTTCAAACGCATTTGTCATACCAACCTCTTTAACCTGATTGCTCAACCTTGAGAAAGCTGCCAACAGCTCTTTAGATTCTTCGCCTGAGTTTAACCTCACCAATAAGCCGTTGGCTTCCTCTTCCAATCCTTCTTTGAGCTTTTCTTTGTTGCTCCATATTACTTCTTGCATATCAAAAGCAATTAGATCTCGCTCTATATTTTTTAGCAGCCTATCTCGCCTCTCATCTTTTATCCATAAATAGTGCTCACGCTCTAACGTTTGTTTTTTTTCATTTATCCACGCAGCATTGACCTGCTGAAGCTTGGAAATATGCACATCCTGCTTTACAACAGATAAACTATCTTTCAATGAAATGGAGTCATCAAACCTCAACTCTAACTGAACAAAGAGCTCTGCCAAATACTTCCTAGCAGATACATAATCATCTATATCAATAAAGGCTTCTATAAAGGGAACCCAATCACTCCAATGAACAATAGGTTGCTCAATGAGCCACTCAAGCATTGTATTATTTAAGCTAAACACCACACTGGTGCTACCAGAACGAAATTGCTCACAAATCCACTTATAAGGATCTTCATGATGCCAATACCAGGCAGTATCCGCCTTAACATAAGGCTTAAGCTCGTCCACATCATGATGTTCACGCCGCTCTAATTCAGCATCAATTTGATTAACTAAGGACATAGGTAAACGTGATGCATTTCGCATATCATGAAAATCAGTAAGCCGTAATTCTAAAAGTGCAATAATTTTTTCTTCAGATTTGTTATGAGGCCAAAGATTTTCGATATCCCAAACATTGAACTCCTCTTCTTCTCCCTCTACATTGATGAATAAAAGTGTAGGCTGGTAATTGGGCCCAAATGATGAGTATTCCTTTTTTCTTTGCTTATAAACAATATAGGTACATGGCGCTTTGCCTGTAAGATCAATTTCATCTTTGCTATCAACCACATCTGGGAAAAATTCAACCTGACATTGTGTAGCTTCAGTATTACCACTACCTGTAATCAAGCTCCGTAGCTGCTGTAACTTCTTCGTTGATAATACACTCGCAAACTGAGTATTATGGTTTAAAAGCTGTAGAATACTCGTCTCTGTAATGACATCTATTTCTGATGCATTTTTTGTCAACCATGGAACAACGATACTTTTTTCTAGAAATCGATCTGAAAAACCTGGATATGTATCCCTACTCTCAAGCATAAATGACAATACACGAGGAAATAATCGGGCAACTTCGTCCAGTGATGCTACTTGCAGTAGGTTTTGTGGTTGCCCCAAGATTATTGCTTCAAGTTCATGCCTGTTGATTTTGTGTTCGTCGGGTTCAATTTCAAACCATAGTAATTTGAATGCCTGTGGATGATGAGTATAGATATAAGCCATCACTCCTGTTGGAGTTGTGCCAACATGAATAATTCCAGCTTCAGTTGCGGCAATGATGACTTGCATCATTGCGAACAAGTCAATGCGCTCAGGTGTTTCCATAAATTTTTGGATGAGCCAGATCTGGGCTTGAGTAAAGCTGCCATTTTTAGGCTTCATAATAGCAACAAATTGTGAGGTATCAAAGCGCCTAACGGGCAAGTTACCTTCCATGTATAAAAGGTAAAACGCCTCATACCCTGGCACTTTAATCGTCTTTTCCTTACCTTGTTCATAAACGGTTAACTGTGGTTTAAACAGTTGAATCGCGGTACTCGTGCTAGAACTATCATCAACACCAGAGGCTACATCAACAAACTCCCAGTTTTTTTGTAATATAACATAGGGAGTAATGACCATTTGATATAAACCATTATGAAAAAAAGTTTCTTCAAAATCACGGTTTTTTTCCGCCAGTTCGTACTGGTGTTTTGGTTTATAAGGTTGCTGTGCTAGTATCTTTTGTTTATCAACAAGTTCTGGCTCTTTTGCAATGGCTTCTAACACATCCCTCGCGTCCGAAGCTAGTTGGAATAATGCTTTGGCCCGCTCTTGAGTATTTTGATGCTCAATACTGCCAAATTTGTCTGGGTGGAAGCGTAAGCTTATCTGTCTATATGCTTTTCTAATTAATGACAAACGCTCTTCACTTGATAAGTTCTTGATGAACTTTTCATAATCGAGACCGAGTAGTGCACAAGCTGCATGAAATTTTTTAAGATTATCATCATAACTGCACGACCCGGCCAAGTTTTTCCGCGATGCATCCATCCGCCAAGCAAAACCACACGAGGAGCCGGTACGGTGACTGCCGTTACCAACCATTGGCGCAGCCAACGCAAATAGCAATTGCCAACGTCACGAAGTCCGAGACCTCCAGCACATGCAGCACCTCGTGGACTTCCAGCCTGGGATGGCCAGCTTCTCCATCCCCACAGGCACAGCCATCCCGGAGCTGGGCCAGGACATTGGGGGGCAAGACTTGAACATGCATAGCCTGTATAACCTATGCGTAAGACCCTGGTAGCAAACAGGGGGAGGGTGGGGTGGTGTGGTTGCCGTTCTCTCTGTTTT
>JAPIWU010226999.1:0-12768 GCA_037576205.1 Pyrocystis lunula | reverse complement strand
GTTCACAGGTCTTGTCGTAGTCATCACCAGGATGCGGCCTCCAGGGATAATGTGCATGTGCGGACGCACACACGTGCTTGTTGGAAGACCCCTCAGGTTCTTCGGCGTCAACGCCACTCTGGGAAATCCAACCAATGGCATCGAGCCCTTCACCTAGTGTGTTCCTGCTGCAATGCCACTCTGGGAAGCCCCACCAGTGGGCATCACACCAATGGCCATTGCAGCAGTCAGTATCTCGCCCCTCGGTGTCGGCATCTCAGTCTCGAAATACGTGGCGGTCGCCCTTCGCGTGCTCGAAGAGCAGGACCGGGTCCGCTGGAAGCTGGACTCGATGTTCACGACTCTGGAAGGGCCTCCGGAGGATCTCTTCGAGGTGATTCGCGCGATGCAGGAGGCGGTCTTCGAGGCGGGGGCCGAGCGCGTGGGGACCGTCATCAAGATGGACGACCGGCGGGACGGCTCCGGGATGACGATGGAAGACAAGGTGGCCTCCGCGGAGTCGGCGCTTCGGACCGGGATTAAAGATACCCCTTGAGTATGGAAATTGTGTCTGGCTCGCGACTGTACTAATCAGGATCTCGCGCCGAGAAGCCGCTAATGCCTTCTCGATCCCCCCACGTCTCCCTTTCGAGACTCATCGCGCACTTCGGAGTCCCCCTTGGCATTGATCGCGATTGACGCACTGGACGGAAAACCCTTCAAACACGAGGTGTTGAGCCTCGTGAAGCAAAACGCGATGGAGGGATCGAGCGCGCAAGAGATACTGACTTGGGCGGTCGGGAATTTTCATCCGCGGCTCACGATTTCCGCTTCTTTCGGTGCGCCCGAGGGCATGGTCCTGATCGATCTCCTGCACGACATCGACCCGACCACGCGGGTCTTCGTGCTGGATACGGGCCGTCTGCATCCGGCGACCTACGACCTGATCGACCGAGTCCGCGACCGCTACGACAAGCAGGTCGAGGTCGTTTTTCCGAACGCCGAGGAAGTCCAGGAGATGGTTCAGACAAAGGGCATGAACCTCTTCTACGGCTCCCACGCCGACCGGAAACAATGCTGCAAGATTCGCAAGGTATTGCCCATGCGGCGGCATCTGCAGGATTTCGACGCCTACGTCACGGGGCTGCGCCGGGACCAGAATCTCAACCGGGCCGATACGCCCAAGGTCGAGATCGATTCCGTGAACGGCGATCTGGTCAAGATCAACCCCCTCGCCGATTGGACCCGGGAACAGGTGATGGACTACGTCGCGGAACACAAAGTCCCGATCAATCGCCTGCATCAGCAGAACTACCCCTCGGTCGGTTGCGAGCCCTGCACGCGCGCCGTGGCGCCGAACGCCGACCCCCGATCGGGACGCTGGTGGTGGGAGACCGATGAGCTCAAGGAATGTGGACTCCACATTCAAGAGCAGGCCGAAGGCTCCGGCATCTAGGCCCGATTGCGCGCATCCTCGCGCAACCCTTCGCACAAGACCCGTCGAGCAACCCTTCGGGCAGGCAACGCTTCGCACCACCCTATCGTGCAACGCGCCGCGCACCCCTTCGCGCCACCCCCCGCGCCATCCTTCGCGCCACCCTTCGCGCCACCCTTCGCGCCAAGAGTCCAACCGGCGGCAGTCAGGCGGCAAGGCGGGTGCAGGCGTTCGGTGATGCCTGCACTCAAGGGATTTCCCGGGTGAGCCGATTGGGGCTGAAACGGTCCGTCCGCGAGGTATCCCCATGAGCCGAATCAACGCATCTCGATCCATGTCCCGACGGGTTTCCGCCGAATCCGAATCGTCGCGGGCCTGCGCGCTGCAGACGCTTCGCGAACGCGTCGTGACGGCGACCGCATTGGCCTGCCTCGTGTCGACCTTCATCTTGATGCCGGTCGGGGTCAAGACCGTTCGGGCGGAAGCGGGAGACGAGGCCAACATGAGCGTCGATCCCAAGCTCGAAGCCGAACTCGAGAAGAAGAAGGCGCCCGCCAAGGTCGCTCCGGTCGTCGACATCAACGACAAGGAGGCCGTCCAGCGCCCGGGCATCGCAGGCGTGGAGACCGCGCCCGGTGTGATCGTCCTGAATACGCGCGGCTACAACTATGGACCGCGACCCGGCGCCCTCGACCCCGCGGCGCTCACCTTCGAAGGCAAGACGCAGTAGAGCCCGGGCACTCGGGGCCCAGAACAGGGTCTTCCCCCGGACAGCGCTCGTGGCTCGTGAAGTGAGATGCCCCTTCGGGCCTCGCGTGCGCGTCGCAGGCCGGGCCCGGATCCAGCCGTCCGACCGCGCCCCTTCACTGGGCTAGGATAGTCGCCTCCCGAGAGGCCCGGCTGATTGGATCTGAACACCGCGAAGCTCACCCGCCAACTGACCGGCACCGTTGCGGCGATGTGGGCGCTCCTCGCCATCGGCCTCTCCATCTTTTCGCTGATCTCGCCGCGGCCGGGTCCCCAGCTTCCCGTTCGCACCTCGATCATGGCGGGCATCGCCGTCGTTCACGCGATGAGCGAAAGCGCCGAGGCCGCGGGCATCGAGCCCGGTGACCAGCTCCTCTCCGTCGATGGCGTGCCCGCGATCCAGGTGCTCTGGGAGCCGGGCCTCGAAGCGGGCGTCGTCGACAGCTACCGGTTCATGAAGCCCGATGGGTCGATCTTGACCGCGTCCCTCGAGCCCGTCTACGCGGGGGACGTCGAGAAGCCGAGCGACGTTCTGCTCCATCTGGGCCTCTTGCTCGTGAGTTCTCTCTATCTGGTGGTGGCGCTCGGCGTGTGGTGGACGCGCCAGGCGAGCGCGGAATCCTGGGCGCTGCTCCTGTACTGCTCCACGATGTCCGTGTTGTTGTCGACGGCCATTCGCGTGGACATCATTCCCTGGGCACCGACGCGGGTGCTGGCGACGCTGCCCTTCCTGGGGGCGACGACATTTCATCTCTTTACGACCTATCCGATCGAGCCGCATTGGGTCGCGAAGCGGCGGCGCATTCGCATCATTCCCTACGCGATCGCCGGCGCGATCTTCGCCGGGGTCGTGACGCAGTCGGCGATGGGCATTCCGCCGAGCTGGATCGCCGCCGCGGCCTTCGTCTTCGGGATCGGTCTGTCGCTCGCGTCGATCGTGATCCTCGCATTCGGACGGCGTCACGCGCGCGAGGCCGGGATCGGCGATCGGGCGGACCTGATGCTGCTCGCCGGCCTGGTGAGCCTGCTCCCCGCGCTCCTCGCCCTGATCGCGGAATGGGTCGTGCCGAGGGCGCTGCCCTGGTACGTCGGCCTCCTCTGGGTCGGGTTCTTTCCCGTCGCCGTCGGCTACGGCATGGTGCGGCGCCAATTCTTCGAGTTCCGACTCGCGGCCAAGTCCTCCGCGGCCTACGGCGCCGCGACCCTCGCGATTACCGGCATCTTCGCCTTCATGATCACCTTCGCTGACGAGCTCGTCGCGCGTTACGGCGTCAATGTGCGTTCGGTGCAGGTCGTCCTGCTCTTCCTTGCCATCCTCGCCTTCAACCCGTTGCGGGAACGCATGCAGGGACTCGTCGACACCTTCTTCGACCGCGACCGATCGCGCTATCGCCAGGCGGTGCGTGAGATTTCCGAAGCGATGGTCTCGATGTTGTCGATGAGCGAGATCGGCGATCGGATCCTGGCGGCACTGACGGACACGATGGGCGTTTCCCGGGCGATGGTGTTGCTCTTCGACGAGCGGGATCGGGTCTTGCGCGCGTCGGCCTGGCGTGGCGATTGGGATCAGGAAGACATCGACGGTGAGATCCCGTCGGATCACCCGATCTGGAAACACCTTTGGATGCGCCGCGAAGAACTCACGAGATCGGACTTCGATGAGGATCCGGATCCAGAGAAGCGGGAGAGTTGTTGGGATATCTACGACACCCTGGAAGTCGAACTCCTGGTTCCGATTCTCTTCGGCGTCGATTTGTTAGGCGTCATCGCCGTCGGTCGAAAACTCTCCGGTGAGCGCCTGGCCACCGATGACCGACAGCTTCTGCGCACCCTCGCGAACCAGAGCGCGATCGCGATCGAGAACGCCAAGGCCTTCGATGAGATCGCGAAGTTGAACGAGAGCCTGGAGATGCGCGTAGAGGAGCGGACCCGGGAGCTGCAGGAGGCCCAGAACCAGCTCATGCAGAGCGAGAAGCTCAAGAGCCTCGGACAGCTCGTGGCGGGCGTGGCCCACGAGCTAAACAACCCGTTCGGCTTCGTGCATGCGAACCTGCAGCTCCTCGATGAATTCATCGAGAAGCTGGTCGCCGCCCAGGAGAGCGGCGCGGACGGCGAAAAGTACCGGGAGGCGATCAACAAGCTTCTGTCCCGAAGTCGCGAGGGGACCGAGCGCGTCAAACAGATCGTGCAGGACCTGCGAACCTTTTCAAGGATGGACCAGGCCGATCTGCAGATGGCGCAGCTAACGGACGAGATCGACCGCACGCTGGCCCTGATGGAGCCGCGCTTCAAAGGCTCGATCGAGGTCGTTCGCGACTATCAGCCGCTTCCCGAGGTGCGCTGTTTTCCCGGGCAGCTGAACCAGGTCTTCTTGAACTTGTTGATGAATGCGTGTGATGTGCTCGACGAACAGGAGGGCGGCACGATCACGATTCGGACTCGCGCCACCCGGGGCGGGGTGCGTCTCGAGTTCGAGGATTCGGGGCCGGGTGTGCCCGCCGAACTCCAGACGCGACTCTTCGATCCCTTCTTTACGACGAAGGAGGTCGGCAAGGGCACGGGGCTCGGTCTTTCGCTCTCCCATGGCATCATCGAGCGACACGGAGGTCGCATCCAGATCCTCTCCGATCCCGGCCAGGGCGCGATCTTCCAGATCGAACTTCCACTCGAGGCGCCAGAGGTCGAGGACGCGGAAGAGACCGGGAGTTCCGCTCCGCCCCTGTGACGGCCGGACCCGCGCGGCTTAGAATTCGCGCCTCGCCGGCCTTCTCTGCAGACGCCGGCCCATCCCCGAGGAGAGCGATATGAAGCTGGGAATTGTCGCGGGCTATTCGCCTGCCACGATGAGCATTCCGATGGATCTGATTCACGAGGCGGAGAATCTCGGATTCTCGTCGGTCTGGACGGCGGAGGCCTGGGGATCCGACGCGGTTTCACCGGCGGCCTGGATCCTCGCGCAGACGTCGAAGATCAACGTCGGGACCGCGATCATGCAGATGCCGGGGCGCACGCCGGCGATGACGGCGATGACCGCGATGACGCTCTACTCCCTCTCGCAGGGTCGCTTCGTCCTGGGCCTCGGTCCGTCGGGGCCCCAGGTGGTCGAGGGCTGGCACGGCGTCGCCTACGGCCGGCCGCTCACGCGCACGAAGGAATATATCTCGATCATCCGAACGATCCTCGAGCGGAAGGAGCGGCTGGAGCACGAAGGCTTCCACTATCAGATTCCGTTTCGGGGCGAGGGCGCTTCGGGACTGGGCAAGCCGCTGAAGAGCATCCTTCACGGTGATCCCGCGCTCCAGATCTACACTGCCTCGATCTCGCCGAACGGAATGGAATGCGCCGGCGAAGTCTCGGATGGTGTCTTTCCGGTTTGGATGAACCCGGAACGCTACGACCTCTTCAAGGATTCTCTCGAGATGGGATTCTCGAAGGCTGGCGGGAACAAGTCCCTCGACGATTTCGAGATCGCGCCTTTCTGCACCGTCGTGATGGGCGACGACGTCGAGCAGTGTCGGGTTCCCGTCAAGCACAATCTCGCGCTCTATATCGGCGGGATGGGCGCACGCGACAAGAATTTCTACAACGACTATGCGAAGCGCCTCGGATACGAAGAGGCGGCCGTCAAGATCCAGGATCTCTACCTGTCGGGGAAGAAGGGCGAAGCGGCGGAGGCGGTGCCGGACGCTCTCATCGATGACGTCGCGTTGGTCGGGCCGGCGGACCGGATCCGCGATCGTCTGCAGGCGTGGAAGGCGGCCGGCGCAAAGCGCCATGTCGGGTCGCTTCTGGCGGGCACGAACGATGTGGCGGCTCTGCGGGTTCTCGCCGAAGAGATTCTCTAAACCCCGAGCGTCAGATCTCCTGCTCGCAGTGCTTTTGGGCCTGACGCAAGGTTGTGTCGACGTATTCGATCACGATCTTCTGCACGTCGAGCCGCGGCACGACGTCGCCGATCACCGCGATCGAGTTTCGTGCGATGATCTTCATTCCGAGGCGGGTTCGAGGCCCGGTTTCGTCGTCCTCGGCATGAAAGGTGAGGGTCTGGTCGAAATGCATCGAACCGATGGCCACGCGGCTGTCGAGGCGATCGTGTCGATCCGCGGAAACGATTTCTTCCCGCAACACCAGGGGGACACCGCCGAAACGAAATCGCCATTTCGTGGTGCGCAGGGGCGAATTCTTCGGAGCCCCTTTCGCGAGGGCGGCGGGCGCGAGGGCGGCGGGCGAATTGCCATCGGTCGCGGCTGGACCTGCGACGGCACCGCGGGGATTCGAAGCGGTCGCACAGCTGGAACGATCGACACGCCGCCGGCGTGAGGCCCGCGCGGAATGCCGAGTGGCGCTCGCGAGCTCGACTTCGCCGAGGATTCGTTCATCCCAGAGCGGCCGCTCCGTTGGATCGACGAGAGCTCGCCAAACACGCTCGTGGGAAGCGCAGATCGTGACTGAGAGCGCAACGGTAATCAATTCGAGCAGTCGCTCCTCATCCGGGAGCATGCGTGCGTTCGCGAGGCGGCGCAACAGCGGTGGATTATTCGCGCGCAGTCTGGGGTGAACACCCCGATTCAGGTTCGATCCGTCGGACCCATGACACGATTTCGGCCACCTTGTTTGGCCCGGTAGAGCGCATCGTCGGCGGCCTCGATGACTTGCTCCCAGCGTTCGTAGGATTTTGCGTTCCCCTCGTCTACGACCGCGAACCCGAGCGAAAGCGTGACGACGTCGCCTACAGAGGACTGAGGGTGAGGGAGGCTCGCGTGCTCGACCGCGGACCTGATGCGTTCCGCTACGACGCTTGCGCTGTTTGCGTCGGTCTCCGGCATGGCGATCAAGAACTCCTCGCCGCCATAGCGATAGACGGTGTCGTAGACGCGAATGGTGTCCTCGAGCAATTTCGAAATCGCGCGGATCGCCTCGTCACCCTGAACGTGTCCGAGGGAGTCGTTGTAGTTCTTGAAGTGATCGATGTCGATCAGGATGACGGCGTAGGGATTTCCGCGGCGATTCGTAAGGGCATGGAGCTCATCGAGTCGGTCCGACATCGCCCGCCGATTCAGTAGACCCGTGAGGCCGTCGCGGATCGAGAGTTCTTCGAGCTTCTGATTCGCCTTCATGAGCTCGGCCGTTCGTTCCATCACCGCCACTTCGAGGTTTCGCCCCCGTCGCTCGAGTGCCGTGTTCATCGCGAACTGCAGGTCGAGGAGATTGACGACACCGATCAATTCCTCCTCCTCGTTCGTGATCGGGACGCGCCGAAAGCGCCGCTCGTTCATCATGCGGATGACGTCACCCATCGGCGATGATTCCAGCAGGGTTCCGACGGGACTGGCCATGATGTCGCCCGCGGTCGCGTGTCCGAAGTCCTCTCCCGAAAGACTGCGTTTCAGGACCACCACGACATCGCGTTCGGTGATCATTCCGATCGGGCGTTCGTTCTCGCAGACGACGAACTCGCTCTGATTCAGGGCGCTCATCTGGACGATGACTTCGAAGAGCGGCGTCCCGGCCGGGCCACTCAGCACATCCCGGTTCATGAATTCTGCGATCGGTTCGTCGGTCATGGAGTCGCTACTCGCGCCACGTCAGGGAGTTTGTTGGCCTCGCATTACGTATCGGCGTTCGAGCAGGCTCGGCTGGAGTGTGATCGATGACTCTACGGCCTTGCCCAGGTCGAAATGGGGGATTCTGCCGAGTCGATCCTTGGGTGGAAGGATCGGGTTCGTCAGGCGCGGACCTGGATCCGCTCCTCGGGCAAGGACGCAGCGTTCCGGGCGTAGGCGGCGATGGCGTGTCGCTGTCGTGGGGAGGTGGCGGCTTCCGCCGTGCCCGTGGATCTCGCTGAGGAGACTTCATGGGTAGCGGGTGGAGGCGTGTTCTGACCCGCATCGGCGACCGCCCCGGTCGGGTCTGCGCTGGCTTGCGACGAAAGCGTCAGCCGGATGCCGCCCTCGTCGAGGCTGCGAGTCGCGGGTTCCTTGACAGAAGGGCGCTCGACGCGGGTCTCGGCACGGGTTCGAGCCGGCTGGACACCGAGTTCGCGCGCGAGGGAAAGCAGTCGATTGACGCCTGATACTTCCAAGTACAGCTCCGAAAATGCGGGCGGTGAACTCGGAGAGAGCCCACTCCTCGTCTTCATCGCCGGAATGCAGAGGAGCTTGAGCAGAACATGTGCAATTGGGGTCGAAGTCCCAGCGGACCTGGTGCGTTGGACCTAGGTCGCCGCGGCGGGCGTTCGAAGAAAGTCGAGCAGGAGTTCTGCAGTGCGCTCGGGCTGGTCGAGGAAGATGTGATGTCCAGCGTTCGCGACCTCGACGAGTCGCCCCCGTGGCAGGGAACGCGCGAAGTCTTCCGCTGCATCGGACGTGAGCAGGAGGCTCTCTTCACCGCGCAGCAGAAGTGTCGGGCAGGTCACCTTCTCGAGGTCCGGGCGCGGGCGGGAAGGCAAGGCGAACCAGGCCGGATCGAATTTGTAGCCGAAGCGACCGTCGGCTTCTTCGCGAATGGAGTGTTCGGCGATCGCGACGCGCAGGGTCTCGCTTGCCTGGTTCGACTCGGGAAGGAAACGGAAACGCTCGACCGCTTCGGCACGACTTCGATAGGTGCGTCGAAGCGAGAGCGCGAGTCGGGCGCGGCGTCCGGATTTGGGTGTGCTTCCCCGTGCTAGGTCGAGCAACGCGAGTGAGCGAGTGGCGTCGAAACGACTCGCGTGATCGAGGGCCACGGCGGCGCCCAGGCTGTGGCCGATCAGGTCGATGTCCTCGCGCCCGATCCAATCGATCAGCGCTTCGAGGTCGAGATTGAAGGCGCCGACCCTTCGTTCGGAGGGGTAGTCGGATTCGCCATGCCCCCTGAAATCCAGGGCGTAGACCGCTCTTTCCCGGGAAAATCGGGGGGTGAGATGATCCCACCAATGGGCGTTCGCCCCTCCGCCGTGAAGCAGGACCAGCGGATTATTCGCATTCGAATCAGCATGCGAAGGTGCCGTATGCAGGCAATGCAATTCGATTCCGTCGCCTGTTTCGAATCGAATGGATCGGGATTCTGGAGCCATCGTTGCGAGCGCTCGATCCTGCTGGACTCGGATCGACGAGAAGTCATCCGGCGTGGCGATCGTTCGGAGCGGCCTTCAGGGTCCCGATTCCGAGGGTTTCGCGGAAAGTGAAAGATACGGAATTTCCCTGCAGAACCAAGCGATTGGGGCGACTCGCAAGAGATGACTCAACCTTCGCGCCGATTTTGCAGGTGGAGAACGCCGATCGATTCGACGCTTGAAAATCATTCGAGGGGCTTCATCGATCGTTCCGTCCAGTCGACCCGGCGCGAAAAACGGCTCGACCTAAACGCCCGAGTTCGGCCACCAGAGGCCCAATGGCGACGGTTTTTTGATTGACATGAACTGCGAAACGCTTATGATCGCGCCGTTTGGTAGGGATTCCCTGCTGATACAGGTTTTGTTGGGGGGCCAGTCGAACCAAACCGCGACTCACCGTGAGTCTCAATCCGGGTTCGTTGGCGCAAATGAATGCGATGAGAGGAGCCATACGATGGCAGCCAGGAAGAAGAAGACCGCGAAGAAGAAGGGCAAGCCCGTTGAACTGATCATTTCGAAGGCTCGAGTGAAGAACGCGGTCAAGAAGTGCAACGTAGGCGGTGAGTTCTACGGCGCACTCGACGCGGCGGTTCGCGAGTTGATCAAGGACGCGGAAGGCCGCGCCCAGGGCAACAAGCGCAAGACGCTCAAGGCCGTCGATCTCTAGAGACCTGGTCTCTGGGATCGATTGGCGAGGCTGAACACCGCTGAGTTTTGCGCACCGCAGGGTACGCCGCTCATTCGGTATCGAATCCCACAGGTTTCGGTGAATACCTGATTGGATGAATCGGCGATCGTTCAGCACACGTCCAGCACAAAAAGGGCCCGCCAGATCTGATCTGGCGGGCCCTTTCGCGTCTCTGCCCTGCGATTCCTGCGAAGCGTGAGTCGGGTCAGACCCCTCGCTCGACGGGTCGACTAACACAAGGGAATCACGCGAGACCGAAAGGCCGCTCTTCGGAGTAGAGCCCGGGAGCAAGGCAGAAGCGCCTCAATGCAGGGTGCTCTCGGGATTCTCGTCGAGGGAGGGCGTGTCGTCGTTCTCGAGTTCGAGGGCGATGGAGCTCGGCAAGGCCGCTTCGCGATCGAGGTTGGTTCCGACGCGAAAGAGGCGCTCGATGGGAACTCGCCTGATCGTGGCTTCGAGGGAGAGGCCGTTGGCGGTGGCGATGTGCTCGAGTCCGAGGCTCGCGAAGCGGGTCGCTTTGTCGATCGCGACGGGCAGGGACTCCGGGTCGCCGAGCTCCATGCGGTCGGCGACCGCCACGCGATTGGCGAGGGCGATCAGCGCGTAGAAGACCGCGCTGCGTTCCTCGGCGCCCAGCTCCCGCGTCGCCCGAAAGATCGCGCGTTCATCCGACCGGACGCCGGGCAATTCGGTGATCCACACGGGGAGATCCCAGCCCTCGAGATCGAGGGCCCCGTCGTCCTCGGGAACGTCGGCGAGCCGGTCGGGTCGCTCGAATCCGTAGATTCGCATCGAGGTATCCCAGGACGGGAACCCGAGATCTTCGAGTCGTCCGGTGCGCCATCTGAGCGCCCATTCCTCGTTCTCGGGTTGGAGCTCTTCCCGCACCGCCTGGATCATTCGGAAGTAGAGCCAGTAGTCGCCGGCGAAGAGCGTGTGCAGCAGGCGCAGGAGTGAGCTGAGATCGTCCTTCGGATCCTTGGCGACGAAATAGAATTGGCCTTCGAGTGTCTGGGACTGATCGGGCGGCGACCAATCCGGATCGTCCTGCTCGCTCGGTTTGAGCGTGACATCGACGTGGTCCCGCAAAAAGATCACGAGCAACTCGGGATCGATGGCACGGGCAGCGCGCAGGAAGGTCTCATCGTCGGTCGTCGCCAGCGCCGCCATCCAAAGGTCGAGCTTCGCCGGGTCGACCTTGAATCCGGACCAGACGTCGAGGTCGAAGGAGGTGACGAGCTGGCTGTCCGTCGCCATCGGGAGCAGCCAATCGGCGTCGGCGAGCCCGATCGAACGGCAGGTATAACAGAACTCCGCCTCCGGGATCAGCGGGATCACCGACTCGGGGTCGGGCAGAAGCTCGATGATCTGACGGCGAATCGACAGCGATGCTTCGCAGATCACCGCGGCCTGACGATCGGGAGAGAGGCTCGCGAGTTCTCTCTCCGCCGCGCGGCGATCCTCGCGGGCGAGCTTGAGGAGGCGTCGCGCCTCGGGGGCAAAGGAGAGGGGGAGGTCCATTTCGCGCAACCTAGCCCGAATACGGGGGGGACGCTCTCACGCCGCGAAGGGGCCGCTAAGCTGGACGGGTGGACATCGAAACCCTTCGTCTCAGGCTGGCCGGGCACGCGCCCGAACTCGTGGAGTCCGAGGATCACGAGCGCGCGGCGGTGGCCGTCGTCCTGCGCGCCGGCCCCGACTCCGCCGAGGTCCTCTTCATCGAACGCGCCATCCACGAAGCCGATCCCTGGTCGGGACATATGGCCTTTCCTGGCGGCCGGATGGAGGCCATCGACGCGTCGACCCTGGAGACCGCGGCGCGGGAGACCCTCGAAGAGGTGGGCGTCGAGCTCGCGAAGGCGGAATACCTGGGACACGTGGATGAGCTCGAGGGCAATCGGCGCGTCTCCTCCCGCATGGTCATTTCAGCGCACGCCTTCTTCGTTTCGGAGGAGCAGGATTTCGTGCTCGATGAGACCGAGGTCCAGCACGCCTTCTGGTTTCCTCTGGCCAGTCTCCACGACAAGGCTCGGCAGGTCGAGCACGTCATTCCGGAACTCGCCGAGGTCCGGTTTCCCGGCGTCGTCGTGGGCGACCCCGAACGACATATCGTCTGGGGGCTGACCTTCCGATTCCTCGAGCGCATGCTCGAAGTGATCGAACATCCCTTCGCATCGAGCTGGGGAAACCTGGCGGAATTCGTCGATCGCGCCGGCAAGCCTCACTCGGATTGACGGACCTTCGCGGCGTCACGAAGGGCTTCATCGCGAACGGCTTCGAAACCGAGGCAGCGCGACACCGGAAGCGGCGGATACTGCATGAATCGCTCGTCTTCGTCGGCCCGGGCACAGCGATAGAAGACCGCGCCCCGCTTCCCTATGAAGCTGGTGGTGTGTGTGTGCACACTTGTGCACAGACCCGCGTTTGGCCCGGCAGTACCGGCACTTAGCACCCCAGCCCAAGTATGCAGCTTGGGCTTGAAGGAGCCTTGCCTGGCAGCCCTGGCAATTAGGCCCCTTGCCAAATCATGCACGTTGTGCCTTGCCGGGCCTGGCCAGGCACACCCTCAGTTGGCCTAGGCGGCTGTTCAGGCCTTAGCCAGTCGCATGCATGGGGCTTGCCACAGCCGGCCGGCCGCAGGCAATGCGGGTGCGGGCTTCAGGGGCCTGGGCTGCCTAAACCAAGGTGCTGGCACACCTGGGGGCCCCCTGCAGCCTTGGCTAGTGGCTTCAGTGTGCGGCCTTGGGGCCCGCGGTCGGACACCTCCCCTCCGTCCGCGAGGTTCTGGCCCACACGGCTGCGGATCTCAAGCGGCGGCCTGAGACC